>JAFBMS010000103.1:1150190-1185190 GCA_019788955.1 Albula glossodonta
CACGCACACGCTCACACACGCACACTCACACACACATTCACATACTCACACACACACAGATACACACACACACACCATTGCCCCTGATCCACATACCAGCACACACAGATCTGCATACCAACACGTGGCAAACCCAAGCTCTACCCCTACTAACAGAGTGCCCAGCAGACAGTAGTATGGTCGAGAGTATTTGCTGAAATGCGTGAGCGTTTCATTTCAGCATGTTTTTTTTATGTTGGAATGATAATAATATGGGTTTTTCTTTGCATAGCATGTTTATTCCATTATGGGAAAACACTGTTATTTGTGGCCAAAATTATGTTTGTATGGTTAGTTACTAATTCTTACTTTTGTACATTTTCCATTCTTTATTCCCCTTTTCTGTCTCTTCTCCTTCTCTACATCAATTTTCTAGGTCAATGACATGAAAGCGCTTCTGAAGAAGTTATTAAAATGTTATTTTCAGTTATATAATTGTGACAACAACAAAAATCTGTAATATTGAAGAAAATTATATCCCTCCTAATTAGTTAATGACTAACAACACAGAACTAAATTAATCCCAGTTCTTCCCTCTATTATCCCACAAAAATTTTGCTTTATGTTCTACATTATTAACATGTATCAGTGGCCTGATTGTATAAACAAACTGCAAACAATAAGAAGAGTGCCTGTCCCCTACGGTAACCTGAGGGAGGACTGTACTTTCTGAAAGACTGTGTGCCTGAGTTGTGAATATTTTGTTGTGAAGAAGGAAGCGCACCTGTTTAAACCTCCTCTAATCCCCTTATCACCTAATCGTTTTTTTTTGGTCAGTAGTTTTTCCTGTGATGCCATGATACTGAGTCTTTATACAGTGTTTATGTGTATAAACCGTACAGATGCAGTGATTTTTGCAGTTGTGCTCACTGCATCTGTAGGGTTTACATATAGGCTGGGACTGGGGATGACAAACTTCAGTGTGAAAGTAAGGGAGTGTTTATACAGTGCCCCCCAACCTCCCACCCCATCTCCCACTCCCACCTCCATCCCCCCTCCTCCCCAAGTGCTATTCCTTTTGCACTGTAAGATGGACCGCTGTTCTGCTGTTCCTACTGTGAGGTATCCATGACGACAGGGGGTAGATGGAATGCTGTAAACATCTTTATTTTGCTGCTACTTGTCTTCACCATCGTAATGATTACGATCTTACTCTCTGTCTCTCTCTCTTTTCTTACAGTTGAATGCTGTAAAAATGCAGTATTAGCTTAGCCACTCACAGCTCAATGTTACCAAAGCCACCGTCTTTGTCAGTCGTAAATAAGCACCCACAACACACACACACTTTCTCAGTCTTGTAGGCAGAAAGGTCACTACACACTGAAAGATGGACAGAGGCCCAGAGAAAGAGAGAGAGAGCAAGGGAAATGAGCGGGGGGGGGGGGGGGGGGGGGGGGTAGAAAGGGGTCAAGCATATTTTTCAACTCAATCCCTGAGATACACCCATCAGCTCCTTCAGAAACAGCTTTGACCACCATTTCAATTAAAATGTAAAGCACTTTGTAGTGAAGCACTTCATAATGGTAGAATGTTGGGTAATGTTCTGTAGAAAGACCATTAATATGACTTTCTGTACAACCTTTCAAGTTAATCAAATGCATTTGGTTTGTGTACTGATTATGCACGCATTATGAAAAGCCTAGTGAACACTTGTGAAATGTTCTGCTGACAGACAGACAGACAGACAGACAGATAGATAGATAGACAGACAGACAGACAGACAGACAGGCAGACAGACAGACAGACAGATAGACAGGCAGGCAGGCAGGCAGGCAGACAGACAGACAGACAGACAGACAGACAGACAGACAGACAGACAGACAGATAGATAGATAGATAGATAGATAGATAGATAGATAGATAGATAGATAGAAAGATGTTTGTTACAGCCCTTCTTGCATCCTTCAGTGTTTCCTGGCTATTAGGAGAAGGATGCTAGCAGCACCACCAAAGTCAGAGAAGTGAGTTTAATCATTTGGCATTAATCAATGGCTAAACTGACCTCATTTCCCAGTTCTCTTGCAAAATACATTATTTAACCCCAGTGAGACCCACCTAGCACTGTCTGTAGCTGTGCTGGCACTGTCTGTGGCACTGTCTGTAATTGTTTGCATGCTTAATTTTGTCACTTAAACTGTATAATTCCAGTGCTCTGTTTTTAATTTGGTTCCATTGTGACGAAAGGGTTGATGTTTTTATATTGTCTTTGTGATATGTGTTGTTTCTTGGCCAGGTCTCTCTTGTAAAACAGATTTTAATCCCAATGAGACTTTACCTGGTTAAATAAAGGTTAAATTAAATAAATAAAAAATAAAATAAAACCAGTTTAAATAAAGCTGATGTAGATTAACTGGCATCTGTTTCTATAGAATTCATAGTACCCAGTTTTATAATGTCGGAGAAGAACATTTGTTGATAAAGTATATAAAGTCGTAGTACGTCATTCCTGGTATGGTAGAATGGGATTTTTTCCATACACTTTTGGGGAATTAAAGCCAGAGAATATATGGTTTGGGACTATGACTGAAAGGCATTAAGGCGCAAAGTTTGAAGAATCCTCCTCAGTGCGTCTGAGGACTGAGTCGCTGATCAAAAGCACGTCCACCCGCCAGCCCTCGCTGAAAGGGAAAGACCCGCAGAGGTGCGGAACGAGGCCAGGACCTTTCGTCCTTTTTTTTGACAGTGACTGACACATTTTTATTCTGTTTTTGTATCTGCAGACTCGATTTTATACCGCATGCAAATTCATGTTTCACCTGATGTCATTTGTATGAAAAGGGACTTTGAACCAACCTCTTATTTTCTCACACTGTGAAATGAAGGTGCTGCCTACGTCGCGCAGGGCCGGTGGTGGGGCTGGAAGGACCTGCGCTTGAGTTCTGTGCCTCCCCAGGGAGTTCTGGGGCATTTGGGGGAATGCCCCGCCCTTCAGCTGTGTCGGGAGCTGATTGGCTGACAAAAGTTTGCAAAACGGTGGAAAGCTTTAGTTGGATGCATGTCTGTTTAAAGGTTAACAGATAAACACGAAACTGTTTCAATCGTGCATCAGAACCGTGGCAAGAATGTCATTTTTTAAAGTCCTCTTCCAAGGAGAGGTTTTTGTTGTTGTCTTTCCTGTCTTATCACCAGCTGTTACCTGTACGCTTCCATTCCCTCGGGATTGGGGGGTTATGCCCTCACTGTTTGGGAGAGTGAGAGAGAGAGAGAGTGAACGGGAGAAAAACAGAAGAGATCCAGTCATCTGGCTGCTGTGGCTCGGTGTTGCACTTTACGGAAGGAGTGGTCACCATGGGGAAGGAGCGGTTGTCATGGTAACCCGTCGAGCACGGGTCAGCAGCCCCAGGAATGTATTTACTTAGAGAAAGAGTGAGAGAGAGAGAGAGAGAGAGAGAGAGAGGGCCTTAGAGGAAGTAGGTCCTGCTGCCACTGTAGCATGGCATAGCGGGATTCCCATACCCCTGGAGCCAGGCGTTTGCAGGTGGTGAGAGCGAAGAAGGAGAAGGTGTTTACAGAAGAAAAGACATACACCTAAACTGACTCTGTTGCTGCTTTCTGAATCAGCCTCTCTCCTCCTGGCGACTGACACAGGCAGGAAGCCTGCATCACTTCTGACTGACAGCTACCACCTCACTCCCTCCTCTGAGAAACGACATGCTTCCTCAAGCACGAAATCTGAACTTCAGGCAAGAAATGCAGGCAGTCTTTCTCTAGTATTTTTCCATCGTGAGAATGTACCTCCACAAATTTTCACCATACTACCTGTGTCTGACCCTGTGACTGTCACTGTAACCTCTACACTGAACCATACCCCTCCCCTACAGGGTAAAACATGCCACAGACACCCACAAACTGACCTCATACTCTTCTATGGGCTTCACACTGACCCCATAAACACGTCCCCTCTCCTATACTGGCCAGCCCTTATGAATTGAATCTTATTCTGCCTGACACTGATAAACCTCAATAAAATGGGCCTCCACTTATACATATAGAGTCCTTTAACATCACCCCTCACCTCCACCTCCTCCTTCTTCTCCCCCCCCCTCCACACACCTCAAAGTAACAAAACACCCATGCCCTAATTCCACCCCCCCCACCCCCCCCCCCCCAACTCCATTATCTGTCATCTCCATGGAAACCAGGTCAGAGAGTGTAGTGAACTAAATGATCACAACAGGCCTGAGGAGGACAACTACATTTTAATGAAGGGCAACATGTGGTTCTGAAGTCTGAATGCTGGGATGTGGGCCCAGAGGTCGCAGGGCACGCTCCTAGCGGGACACCGCCGCTGCCTTTAGTGCGCTTCAGCCCTAGAACAACCTCTTTGAAAACTAATCCTTGTAAATTGTCTTCCTTGAAAGAAAAGATGAAAAGATGATAACTGTTTTCATAGAAACATTAAAAAAACCCACAATGATAGATTGAAAAATGTAGATTAATATGGTTCGGTCGGCTTACATCGATATTGCAAATTGCCATTAAACCATACAGTAACTCAAAGTATTTCAAATATTTAGCTTCGTGAGAGCAAAAAAAAGGTTTTTAATCAGTCTCAGAAATAGTTACGAGGCTGCCACCCACAACCGTACCAATTTTTTGGTTGAGGAAACAGAATCCGTTTGGCAGGGCCCCTGACTTTGATTTCTCTCCGGCTGGCAGGACTTGCTGAGACGCTGCGCCTCTGCGCTGATCTGGATGGGAAATATATGAGAACAGCAAAACAACCCGCTGCCAGGAGAGCCATTTGCTGGCTGAACCGCACCACACGGCATTTAAACAAGTGCAGAGTATAGAGCCGATGGTCTGTTCACTCAACTGGGGCATTAGCAATGTACATACCAATTTGTATTGCTTATGCACAGGGCAATACTATACTGTTTCATTATTTCATAATCCACACTTCTGGGTACCCCTACCACCTGTGGAGCAGGCTATGTTCTTTAGATATTTGACATAGTTTTCTATTGTAATAAAACGTACTTTAATGGTATTACTGTTTAATCCAGGCTGCATAATGTATGGCGACAGGCTGGAAAATGCAGAATATTTTTATAATGCAGAAAATACCCCAGTATGGGCCTTAAAAGCCCCCCCATATATGTGCACTACATTGCAGGATGACTAGTTGTCCCAAAATCTCAGTCCCTTTTCAGGTCAGATGTCTCACACCTCTGCAAATGTGGAAAATTATGGGGGTTTTTTCCCACACTTACATCCCAATGCAGTAAATCGGACAGCGAAACAATAACGCTCCATTTCTCAGATGAGAAATTTCGTATGGGTGTTTTGCAGGGAACACCCCTGCCCCACCCTTCTGTTCAGAGATTCTTGTGGTCACTAAATATCCCAGGCATGGGAGCTCGCTGATTTTGTTCAGCGTCCCGTATCAAGCACGTGTTTTCATAGTATATCCGCTGTACTTTATGATACGCTGGCAGCTCAGAATGGGGGCCTTGCATTCCACCTGAGTGATAAATTTAGCAGCGAGAAATAAGGACAGTCTCACGTCACGATAAGTGCGACCAAAGTGTGAACTCATGTACGGAGCAGCTGATCTAAGTTTTTAGCCTGTTATTTCCACTTTCGGCTATCATTAACATCAAGCACCTGGAAAAATAGAATGAGATCACATGAACCGAAAACAAAGAAAGCGACAAATGTGTAAAATGATTGGGTTGTTTTTTTTGGCATCTATGTCTGCCTAAGGTGTAGGCAATTTGATGACAAAACTATAGTATTCCACTTTCTCGGACACAAAATTTGCAGACTACTTTTTTTTGTGCTCACTCCTCCTCCACCCGAACCGTTCTTGTGGTCACCCAATATCTTAAGCATAGGGGCTCATTACTTTTGGCAATATTGATCTCGATCGGAGTCCCGTATCAAGTCTTTGGGGAATGTGATCGCTCTGCTACTTTTTCCTCCACACTTCCACAGGCCCCCACACCTGCATTCAGCAGCCCCCAGTCTCAAGCCCTCGACCCCAGCAGGGCTTTCCACCCCCCACCCCACCCTCCAATACCTACAGGTTTCATGACTTCCATACCCTGAGACCTGGCCCTGATCCCTTTGTTTCGTTCACATTCTCAGTGTCCATTCTTTCCCCCTTTACTAAACCCCCCCTCCACCCACTCCCCACTCCAGCCCTCCCCCCACCTTCCCCTTGAAGAAGACAAGGTTTCACTGCCTGTCTGAGGGAGGAGCAGTGAAATGGAAAAATTTAATCGCATTAAAAAAAAAAAAACTCCAGCATTCTTTCATTTGTAAATTCCTATGGCCGGGTTTTCCCTCTCCTGCCACAGTCTGTGCTCCAGGAGACAGACTCCCCCCAAGAAGAGGATTCTGGATCTACCCCCGGCCTTCCCCAGGGCCCCCTGCGGCCCCCCCAGCCCCCTCCCCCCTCCCTGAACCACCACCACCACCAGCAGCAGCACCACTACCCCAACCCCTTCTGTCCTGTTCTTCTAATTCCATTTATCCTCTTTTAAAAAAGACAGAGATCAAAGCAGGTCCCCCCCCCCCCCCGGCTCCGCCTCCTCCCCTCCCTGCCCCCAGCTGCCAGACTGTATTGTCCCTTGTGAATGTGTCACTCTCCGAAACCCTCCGCCCCCTCCCACCCCCCCCCCCACCCTCCTCCAAACCCCAGCCACCCTTTGTAAGACCCTTCCGGTTTCGTGCCATGTTCTACAGCCCCTATTGTCATCCTGTTCCAGCTCCCCACTCACTCACCACCAGGGACAAGCCACCTGAAGAGCATCGGGGATTAGCGGGTCTAGTTCAAAGGCAAGAGAGTATTTGGGAAGGGGGGAGAGAGGGGCTGACTTTGTTCCCGGGCCTCAGGGAGTCGGGGCGCAGCTGTGGCCCAAATCTTTGCCCCTCTGTGGAGAAGGGTTCAGCCTGCCAACTCCACTCAGCTCCGCTGCCCCAAAAGGCCCTCCGCCCCTCACTCATAGGAAACTACAACTGGACGCCCACAAGGGGGTGAGGGGGGGTGGGGGGGGGGGTGTGGAGGCAACCCCCAGCCTGGGGCCTGTCAAGCTCTCCTCTCCTGCCAGTGTTTAGCGATTGGCCTCCCCTGTCTGCAGCTGGTCCTCTCTCTCTCTCTCACTTTCCTGGTTTTATTCATACTTTTCTTTTCACCACCCCCGAGAACATTCTGGAGATCTAAAAAATTTTCGAAACAGTTCCTCCCGGCCTGCTTTTTGCAACCTCCCCCCCCAATCCCCCCCCCCCCCCCACCCCCCTCACTTCTCCAGGGTTCACACTCTGAAATCGAGAGCGATGCGATGCGACGGCAGAGTCGTTCTAGGGCCTGTTCAAATATTTAGACGGGGATTTCACTTTTGATGTTCCCTTCTTCTGAAGTAACATCAAGGGGTTCTTTAAAAAATGTGAATTCTGAAACCTAGGTTATTTCGCTGTACATGGACAAAATTTCAGCGAGGAAATCAGAAGCATTTATAAAACTACTTTCTCTAACCGAAGTGGTTTTCTTTCAAGTATTTTGGATTACAATTAAAACATTAATTATTGCCATTCAAGTATCACTGAGAACTATTATTGTGTTGATGTAATAAGTAAGAACTGAAATCTGCTCAAGCAAAGGTTGTCATAGGCTCTTTGTGTGTGTAAAATGAACAGTAGCTCAGAACTGATGCTTTGAATTTGGGAGTATTGTACCGTGTAGTTGTAACCTGTGATGATTTTTAAGGTGAGTTTGTTTCAACCTTATCTTTCGTGTCACCTGTGGTCCCTCCCCAGGTAGCAGGGATCACAGAGATGATTTTTGAAATGAGACACCTGACATTCAAACATGAAATCATAATCTCCTTGCCAGAACTCCAGAATATGTTCTGTATGACTGGGTTGTTCTTTAAAGTGGCTGTTCTGTTGAATTTCGCTCTCCTCTCCGTATCCCCATTATTAGTTGTTCTATTCCTTCCTTCCTGGGTCGCCCTGCAGCCCCTGTCACCAGCAGCAGGGGAGAAATCTTGTCCAATCGGTTACCACACTGAGTGAGTAACTCACAATGCCACAAGAGGGCGCTGTAACATTCTGGTATGCCTCACAATTTTTTTGTTTTTTAAAAATCAGTTTATATGATGAAATATGCATTGTTATTTGCAGTGAGCAAAATTCAATTCAGAATGTAGACAAAAAGCCAAAAATAACTTATAATGTGAACAAACCTTTCTTTATATCATCCTCTCTCAATATATAGCCGGACTTGTGAGAATTGAAAAAAAAAAAAAAAACGCATCTGGTAGAGGGTGCAGCCAGTTTGTGAAAATCTGAGCTTTCTGAGAATTTGTACACCCCCTCCTGCCCTTTGGGCCTGCTTGCCTGTAGGTGTCTTAAGCCTCCCCAGACGGCCGGACTCTCCCCCCGGTTACCGCATGATGTGGTTGGCTGAGCTTTTTCTGGGGTTAATAGGGTCAGAAGCATGTCTCCGCTCTCTGCTCTCGCCTCGGATTCTTCTGCCCGCTAATCCCATTTCCGCCTGCAGTACAGAGCACGCACGCTAGCTTCACACAAACACAGTAATGTGAAAACAGGTACTTACAGGTGAGATCACGGGTGTCACACATACACACACACACACACACAAGAACACATGTACATACGTACATGTACACACACGCATGCATGCACACATATACTCACACAAACACAATAATGTGCAAACATGTACTTACAGGTGAGATCACAGGTGCACACACACACACACACATACACACACACACACATATACAGTCAATGTAAAAGCCTTGGCTGGGACACTACCCACTGTTCAAAAAGATATTATGAAGAAGTATCATAAATTACAGATACTCAAAATGTATCACTTTACTTTTTCAAAATGTTAAATGTAAACAGTAAACAGCCTGGACCCAAAATAACTAGCAACATGAAATGAAATAAAAAAAATATATAAGCCAAAACCTTATAAGAACATCAAACGATTGCTGAGGTATTAAACATTTTTGGTAGTAAAAATGAGTGAAGGAACAGTGTCATTAATTATGCTATTATAGTTGGGAATATTCAAATGTGTTTTTCCATCCTTTCATTTTTGTGATTTTATGAATATTCATAGAAATGAAGAGTAAATAATTGCCTCATTGGTATTGTTTAATGTTTGTTTAATGTTTTTATATCCTGTGAGTGCTTTAATTAATTTTCTTTGGTGAACTTTTTTAAAGTTACCCAAGTAGAACTGATTGATTTACTGAATGTATCTGTGAGAGCAGGAGTTGGTGAAGGAGATAGCAGGTGTCTACTGTGTTGATGAGAGGAGGGTAGTACTGGAGGCAGAAGGGTGGAAGGAGGGGGAGAAGGAGAGGAAGGCAGGTATGGAGAGAGGAGGAGTGAGAGAGAGAGAGGGAGGAAGAGGAAACAGGTGTGTGCTGTACCTGAGAGGGAAGGGAGCAGCAGTGGTGGATTATGGGATTACGGCCGCTCAAGTCATGTGAGCGCTGTGGTCTCTGGTGACCCTGATTACTCAGATTACCTCGGTGAAGGTGAAGAAGCTTTACCCTGTTTTTCACTCCGTCACTCTCCCACCTGCCCCGTTTCTTCTCAGCCCCGCTTCTCGGTTCTGGCCGCCTGTCTCGCTCCCGATGGTCAAGCGAAGCACTGGTAGGCTCCTGCCCCGCTCTCTGGACAAAACCGAAAACTGAGACTGGACTGAAACGCTCCGACCCACAGACCGCGAACTGAGGTACGGATGCAGAGGTGAGTGTGATCTTTTGACCTCTTCGTCTCCTTTCCCACACGTGCGGCGACTGGCTCCCGCTGGTTTCTATAGTGCCGTACAGCGAAGACTGAGAGCTACATTCACCCAAAGACAAACACAGTCTCCGTAAGGGAGTATCCAATTTAATCAAAACACACATTTACATTACAACATGAAGCTTTTAAGTATTTTTTATTTTGTTGGAGACGAACAAACACATCTTGGAATGTGCTCTTTTCATTCTGTAATAGAATAACATATTGGCTGAAAGAGACTGAAGTCTGTTCTGATTTAACCTGAAAGAGCTGTGGCACGTTTGACTAAACCTGGCCCTGGGTTTGTAAAGAGTGGTCTTTGGGAACAATCCCTCAGGGGGTCAGAATGAATGAAGTGGCCATTTTATTGAGGTGTCTCATCAAAGCATGAAAGCTCATAAACACAGAATAATGAGCTGAAAGAAAATGAGGAGAAGAAAACTGCAGTGCCAGACCTGCTGTCAGCGGGGATCCACCCCAAAAACGTTTACCTGAAACAGGTAAAAAAAGGTGATGACAAGCACTGCAAACAAGGTGCTCCACGTCACCTCAGTGTGCTTCTCCTCCGGTTTTGAGGAGTTGTGAAGAGCGGAGGGGGAGATGTTTGAGAAACCCCCTTGGTCTCTAGCAGAATCTGGAAACTGTTTAACATGGCAGCTGGCAGATTATTGTTTTCCTCCCTGATTATTATTTCTAAAATAAAAGCTAATAATGTGTTTATGTTTATGTATTTTGGTTTCTTCTGCTTCTACTGATCAAAGCTTTGGCAACTCAGCTCCAGTCCTGGAGATCTGCAGTCCACCTCATTTTTTGGAATATGTTTAAGTGTCCCTCATCAACAATGGTGTCCATTATTGCTCTATCCCAGCTCAGAATTGATTCATCTCTCTAAAGCACATCAAATATACAGTAGGTTCTGTGGGACTAAAACAGTTAAAACAGCCGAAATGTCTCACAGATTGTGCCCTCTTTTTTTTTTACAAATGAACTTTTAATTTGTTTCACTCACAAACAATGATACACAAATTGCAAGTTCTCAATTAACGTCTTGACCATCTCTGTTGCAGTGCCCCCCCTGCTGGTGGCGTGGAGGAACGCAGGAGGACAAAGTAGAACCTGGGGCGTGGGTGGACAGCACTAATAAATCTCATTACAACGGTAATTTGTTATGTTTGAAGCCTCTTTCATTGTGTTGAGCTCATTTTCACTGGTGATTTTATTCCATTTTAAACATTAATTAAACAGGAATCTAGTTTTAACATAAATCTCAAGATGTTCTTTGGTTAGTAGTTGATTTTTAAAAAAAAAGTATTCAACATTCAGGATTATTTGATGTGACTTTTTGTCATGTTCTGGATTTAACGCAAACCTGAATGCTGTATGGAGTAAAGAAATTATTCACAGAAGCTTTTTGCAGTTGACGAACTCCATTCCAGACTATTACCCTGGACCTTTTAGCCAAAGTGTTTGTGTGCAGGATTAGGAGTGGATAAACAGTTGGATCTTGAGAGCAGACTAATCTAGCTCTGTCTACTGGTTTATATGTCTCGGGCACTTTCATATCCACAAGACAGTAATTGTTTCTGAAATGTAATCTGTGTTTGATTTAAAGATGATGTTATTGTTTTGAAAAGAGACACTGCTTGATTACGTGTTCACTTTATTAAGTGCTTTCTTCTATGAAACATCAATAGACCCAGAGATCAAAGAGCATGTGGAAACACAGACAATACTCTGTTGTCATGGACCACCAAAACAATAATAAACCTACCCTAATGTTCACTATCATTGTAGTGTTTAGCATGACTATAATTTCCTCAAAATAGTGCATTAGACTGAAGTCATTTAGCGAGTGCTCATATCCAAAGTGATTTAAAATTCAGTTTATCTTATGTTAATTTGTCTGATTAATATGAGAAAATATGTCTAACTTGGCTAGGAATATTCCCACACCAGCAAGTATAGACAGTGTGCAATATCACTAAAGCACTAATGCAAGTTAACGGTGCTAACCAGAACTAATACAAATCCTAATTACAGAGATATAGATGGATTATCTGTTATTATGTTATTATGTGTGCATTCGGAAATACTGAATGTACAATGATTATGTGTGCATATTGAAAGAGTGAATACAGTAATTACATGCGCACGTTACGCAAGTACTGAACTGAATACATACTGTATATGTGCGTTCGGAAATTCTAAATACAGTCATTATGTGTCAGTGTTGAAATAGTGAATGCATGTAATTATTATGTGTGGATGTTCAAATAGTGAATGGATAGAATAACTGTGTGTGCATGTTGAATAATTAATACATACAGTAAATATGTGTGCATGTTAAAATAGTGAATGAATATACTAATTATGTATGGTTGCTATTTAGGCAAATTTGTGACATTGACCACATTAACTCCTTTTTACAGAAGGTCAGATCCCATCAAACATTTATGGGGGCACTTAAAGGCCAAGAAAGTTCTTGGACACCATTTAAAGACCATGGCATAACATGGGTCATCAAGTTTCGCACAAATGTGTGGAGTCCATGCCAGGTGCAGCGCACGCTGCCATTAAGGCAAAAGGAGGAAACAACAAAAACTGAAATTCTGAATTTCATGTGCAGATTTCAGATTGAACTTTTCACTCAAATTGCTCGTATAATTTGTAGTAAGAAATTTTGTGCTACATTATAAAATAACGCACTTCCTTTCGTGGTGTCAGACTTTCGGACCCCACTGTATGCACAGGATGAAACACTGAATGCATGTAGTAATCGTGTGTGCATGTTGACTAGTGTGTTTCAGGTAAAGGGCATGGTGTGGGGAGGGGCTGTGAGGCCCTGAGACCCCCCCATGGCGGTGAGTGATGAGGGGTGCGTTGGAGCCCTGCTGCTGCTGCTTTTCTGGGCCATCCTGACGCCCCCAGGGCTGGCGGGCCCCCTGCAACCGGCCCGCAGCCCCATTCTGCCTGGCAAGCCCTTCCTGGCGCTGTGGGGTATCCCTGATTTGGCCTGCCTGGGGCGCCCCAACCCCAGGGCCTTCGGGATGGAGAGGGAGGGGCTGGTGTCCATCTTCTACGAGGCTGGCCTGGGGAACTACCCCTTCTACAGCCCCCAGGACCAGCCCATATCCGGAGGCCTGCCCCAGCACACCAGCCTGGACGTCCACCTGCAGAAGGTGGAGGCGGACGTGACGGGGGCCCTGCCCTCGGCAGAGTTCCAGGGGCTGGGCGTACTCAGCTGGCAGGAGTGGGCCCCGCAGTGGGGTCGTAACCGCGGGAAACAGCGGATCTACCAGCAGGAGTCCCGCGCGCTGCTTCAGGGGTTCTTCCCTGACTGGAGCCCCGAGGAGGTGGAGAAGTGGGCGCAGGTAAATATCACCTGCTTGATGTCATCACTTATCCTCATCAACAACCTCACATCCTCACAGTCAAAAAACTAACTAAATAACAAGGGAAACATATTCAATTTGACATAATTTGGCTTAAGATAAGAAAAATTATCTGCAAATAGGATATTAAATGTACTTCTTAAGATGCCATGTGGCACCTGAGACTTTTACCCCCCTTAAGATCAAAAATTGATCTTAAAAGCACAAAATATTAAATAAAAAGGATAACTCAGGGAAGATTTACCTCCTGATTTTACTTTAAGAAATACTTGCACAACAGAAACAGATAGTGGTGATTTGTAAACTCATTCAAACAGTATAGGTTCTTCACAGCTGTAATGTATGCCATAAAGTAGGTCAAGCCATGTGGGAAATCATTTTTGGGGAAATAAGAAAATTGGCTTATAACTGGATGTAATATATAAGCTAGAGAGCATCATGCAGACTAAAATGGAGCTTTCAGTACAAAAAGCACCCATTAAGGTTTCATTGTTAGCGGTGAAGCACCTCTCTTCAGTGTGTAGAAATGACCTCACCATTTATGTAGCCAGGTTTGGTTCGATGGTGATGGCGTCGCTGGTTGTTTCTGCAGGTTGACTTTGAAGCAGCAGCTCAGTCCATTCTGATGGAGACTCTTCAGGAGGCCAGAAGGCTCCGCCCCAAGGGTCTGTGGGGTGTGGCCTCGTACCCAAACTGTTACAACTCTGGGCCTGCCCAACGCCTGGCCAACTACACGGGCCGCTGCCCCGCCACAGAGATGGCCCTGAACGACGAGCTGCTGTGGCTTTGGAAACGCTCCTCTGCCCTCTTCCCCACCCTCCTATTGGACAAGCTAGTGGGTGGGACCCAGGCAGCAAAGCTGTATGCATCCAATCAGATTCGAGAGGCACTGAGAGTGGCAACACTGGCCGGCACTGCCTATGACCTCCCCGTTTTCCCATTGGTCAGAAGTGTCTACACCTCAACCAATACTTTTCTGTCTGAGGTGAGTCTCCATGGAGAGCTCTGCATAACATGAACGCTGTGGCAGTCACAATAAGAATGCAAGTGCACAAGACACCCTAGAGGAGGGATGTATAGTCCCAAAGACTATACATGAGAAAAACATACGATTTAAATTGGAATCTGTCAATTAACCTGTCAATGAAATTACATGAATGAAGTAACAAACACGTCCTTTACTTTTGACTCTCAGGAAGACGTCGTTGATGTTGAAACATCAGTCTCCCTTGTTCCTTAAAGTGTCTTTTGTTCTGAGCTCTGAGTGCTCCAGTTAGCCTTATTACAGGCTAGTCCCTGTGAAATTGTCCGGGCGAGGAGTTCTGTTATACAGTTTGATTGTCGTTGCTGTTGAGCTCCTCTCTAGTCCTTTTTTTTTATAGCGCGCTTGGTGCACGTCTGGTACCCTTTTTTATTTAACGCCCTGAAAAGACCACACTTAAGCTAAATAAACTCGATAAGCGTGTGTGTGAGCAGCAGATGTTGATGGTGCACGTGTTTGGGTCTGTCCTCAGGCTGACTTGGTAAATACCATGGGGGAGAGCGCAGCCATGGGGGCGGCCGGGGTTATCATCTGGGACAAATTCTTCTCAGCCAAAACCCAGGTACCTCACCGTCTGTCTCTTCCTGTCCGATAAACCAAATGCTAAGCAACCACTGGGACCCGAATGCTTTGGAGATGAGATTCAAACTACATTTGTACTTAACTGTGTAACGTTTTTTTCTCTACAAGAGCAGTTTGGAGAGTTCATTTTCATGATTGCTGAACTTGACAAATTGCATAGTTACAAATAATAATCTTAGAAGATAAAATATAAGAAGTTCATAATACCCATTAAGATTTCATTTTTGCATTGATTTTAGTATGTTTGGATTGACATGGACGGCTATGTGGATGATGGCATATTTGTTCGATGTTTGTTGTCTGACTGTGTATTACTGTGTATTATGTCTGCTCTCAGAAAGCATGCTGGGAAGTGGCAGAGTTTGTGCGGGAGGTCCTTGGCCCGTACGCTACGAATGTGACAACGGCGTCCAAGCTGTGCAGCGTGGCACTGTGTCAGGGGCGTGGCCGCTGCGTGCGCAGGAACCCCGAAAGCCCCACCTACCTGCACCTGCCGTCCGCCAGCTTCCTACTGCTGTCAGACGGGGGCGACGGGCTGCAGGCTATGGGAGAGCTGGCCCCCGAGGATCTGGAGGCCTGGCGCCGGGACTTCCAGTGCCAGTGGTACGAGGCGCTGGAGGGCACCGCCGCCGACGAGGAGTCACCGTTGGCAGGGGCCGGGAAGCGCGGAAGAAAGCCTCGTCCACTGACAGAGCAGAGTACAATGGTCGGGCCCATGCTGGCAGGACCAACGCTGGCGGGGCCCACAGTGGCCGGATCAACGGCCGGACTCACACCGGGACTCACCCCTGTCTCTCCCCTGAACCAGGGCACCACACCCCTGCCCCTTCCCCTCTTCACCCTGCTGCTGTCTGCCCTCACCCTCCTGAGCTATGCATGAGTGGACCTCCAGGGCAGAAGGTGAAAACCAGTGAACAAGCAACACTGAATTCCCTCTCTGGACGCCCCCCCGCCCCCCTCCAAGCCACCACAATCCACGTCTTAAAAAAAGGGTTTTAAGTGCTTCTGTGAGTCTTCGCACTCAGAACTGTGCATGTGCAGAAAAATCCAATGGCAATTAGATGAGGACAGGGTGACTTGATTTACAGAAACATCACACGTGCTCTAGCAGACTGCGTCAGCTGAAATTCTGCTCATTTACTTGATTGACGATTTGCACTGACGATTGTGTGCTGTGTTTGTAGTTCTTTTAGTTGTGCTCACGGTCTACTTGTTTACTACATTTGCTCTGCTTTCACTGTTTTTTTTTAAGTGTACTTTGCTCCGTCTGTATAGAAACACAAACAGTATCAATACCAACTACATCCGTAACTCAGTTTTAAGAGGCTGTCTGGGGTTTTCACTTAATGTTCCATTGCATTGTGGGTAGGCATCTGCTTTTGTGCTACATCAGATTTCCTTTGCAATCTTCAGGCATACATAACAATCACGGCAAAACGGGACTCGCAAAACTTGACATGATGCACTCCACCGATGCCAGATAACGTGTACAAAACGTGCAGCTTATCTGCGGCTTGCTGACGGTTTAAAACAACTTGCCGAGGGATTATGTATTGTTGGGTTATTTGTATTATGTCTGGGGAACATGCAAGAAATGTAAACATCACCTGCAGATCTTTGTGTGTGCAGTTTATTTTAACTGGCCTTCTGATCCTGCTGAGCAAGCGGGCGATTTCCTAGCTCTGAGCTTCTCCTTCCACTGTAAGAGAGCGCTCACTTTCCACTAAGAACTGCTCCTATGAAAGCTCCGACACAAACACTGGTTTACAATCCTGATAATATTCACTCAGATATTTCATAAATTCATAAATATGGATACTTCTATCCTTAAAGAGAAATCAGCAAGATAAATGTTTACATAAAATGTACAAAATTCTATATTTCAAGATGAAAGTTCAAAGGCTCACCTGAATAACTGTCATATTTCCCAGCTGTGTATCACACCGTTGTTTGAAAATGGTGTTGGACGTTGATCCAAACCCAAAAGCCATCATCAGTGAAATGATGAGTTAATTTTCGATACTTTTCCAAGTAATTCCTTGAACTCCTATGTCACCAGTCTATTCTTCTGTTTTATGGGTGTTTCTTCAGGTTAAATTGGGCAGAAGGTCTGGCTGCGTGGGGCTTTAATGCTCCTAGATACTGGCTGGCAGCCACTTGAGGGCATAACACTTTACACAGGAAACCTTTCGCTTCTCAGATGTCGGCTAATCACTCAGTGCCCTCAGAGCATCTGTCTGCCCTTGATGCCAGCTATCTCACTTGGATGAGGTCAGTATTAACACCTTCAGTAGAGAGGAGTGTAATATCAAACATTCTCACCATTCGTTTCCAAGCAGTCACATCAGTGTGGGTAATAGCTTTCTATAGTGGTGAGGTCATAGATCATGAGGATATAAGTAGAAGAGGAAGCATGTGACACACAAAACATGTGACCTGAGAAGGACAGCAAGAGAGTGTCACCAGCAGTCATGTGACCAAGGTGGGTAAAATGAGTTGTGTGAAATTAAATGCTGAGGAAAATGTTGAACTGACAAGGTATGCTTCCAGTTATGACACAAAGTTAGTACTGTGTGTTGAAAGTGGAGAGAGAAAGGAAAAGGTCTCAAAAAACGAAAATATCTGACAGGACGCAGAAACATGAAAGAGTATCTGAACTTCAATCCAAGTTTAATACTCACAGTGTACAAGGATCTTAGAAATATGAACCGTTGGAAGTTCAGACAAACTCTGTTCTTTAGTATCCATAAACAAATTGATTCTGAATATTCAGCAACATTCCCAGACTCAATAGCAGAGATATAATATTTCATCTGAATGTGTACACATGTATACACAGCCCAGACAGGAGTAAGATAGGCAGGACTGAGGGAATGCCGTGGCCTGCAGCTCAAGAACGGCCACCTGACAGCCCAGGTAAAACACAAGCAGAGATGCCGTTCCAGTTTCTGTAAATTTATTGTGTTATTCTTTTTAAAATATACAATAAGGACAAACTAAATAAAATGTTAAGGAAAAGAAATGGACCATATTTACAGAAATAGCGTTGATTATACAGGGACAACGAGTGCAGTGGAAAACCTGAGGCCTCAGACGGCTCCCTCCCCACCCCCCCCCACCCCCCCACTTCAGCCTGTTCCTCTCATCTAACTCTGAGTCAGCCCCCTTCTTCAGTATTTCCTATGTGGAGTCGCAGCTAAAAGGACACTTGCCTCCGAGGTCCGAGGGAATGCTAGCAAAGTCAAATCGAGTTGATGGCACACTGAATACGCACGGGTCACAGGGGTGGGGGTGGGGGCGGTGAAAACCCTTCCAATGTCATCCATGACGGGGCATCCGTCACCTTGGCAACGCCCAAGATACAGTGAAACACGCCCCTGCGTCCGTCTCCATAGCAACACACCTGAGCTCATCTTGGCACGTCAGCATCAGAGTGTCCTGCTACCCAGCTCCATGACGCATTCCAGGAGGGAAGGGGAGGACATCCAGAAGGACACATATCAGAGTGACACACTCCCAGCCGGAGCACGCGCAGCAGCGCTGCTCCTTCTAATCCCACCTGTTCCCCTCTAATCTCCACCTAAAGGCCTGCCCTGCCACAGGAAGCAAAGTGCTGTACGTCACCGAGACCTGCTCTCTACTTACTCACACGGGGACCTCCTCCCGTGGGACACGCATTCACACAACCACACTCATACACACGTATATAACACACACACAGGCGCACACAGACAGAGCCACCCTCCTCACTGGTTACACTTCAGCAAACTGAGCTGGAGGGGGGTGGTGGACGGCAGGAGTGTAGAGGCAGGAAATGGTTGCTCTCTGGCATGGTGGTGCTTGTTTGGGGGTGGGGTTGGGGGGTTGGGATTGGGACAGTGCAGTCACAGGGGGAGGGGGGGGGGGGAGGGGGTGGGGGCTACTTGCAAAGAGCCTCTAGGGCATCCAATGTGCGCTTAACGTCCCGGATCTGCTGGGCCAGACCGTGGATGGGCTGCATGGAGCGGTCCAACTCCTCGCAACGCGCCATCAGCGTGTACATTCCCTACGGAAACACGGACACGGGAGGAACCATCAGAGTGACATACCCAGGGCTGAACCTAGCCTCTAGGAGGCCCTGGGCAAGATTTTGGCCGGGGCTCTCCTGCCCCACAGCTCAAGCTCCTATAGAACCCATGTGACTGCAGGAGGCCCCCCTCTTGGCTAAATTAGTTAAGGTTGCAGTAACATTCTTGTACCACCTTCTTCACCATGCTGATGAATAGCAATGACAAAAAAATCCTCACAATCAAATCAGCTGAGTATGGGGACCTCCAACCACTAGGGGGCACTAAGCAGTCACTTGAGTCACAGGCAAGCCCTGTACATGCATAACCCTGGCATACAATGTGTCACCCCACCAGACATAAGACTCACCTTTATGCTCATGTCCACAGCCTCCCCCAGACTATCCACTGAATCCCGGTACGTCTGGATGTATCCAACACTCAGGGCTGTCATCTGCACTCAAGATACAGAGAGAGAGAGTGAGACACAGGCAGAGGCGAATTGCCGTGCAAACCCACACCAAGTAAAATAAAAAATAAGAGGCAGACACTGGGTCTGTTAGACAGCTCATGAGACAGAGCTCTAAAAGCTGCAGTGTTTGCTGGCTTTTGGTATGTTTCCACACTTACACAATTAAGCCCAGTCATTGACTGGCTAGTGCGCCCTCAGTCTAAGGCCTAACTTGGCGGCTGATTGAAAGGAATCCATACAAAACAAGCAGAAACTGCCACAGCCGGAAAGCACCCACAATGCGTATAAAAATAAGAATGGAAACAGCAGAGTGGCTCAGCATAAAACAACCTTTGGTCAGCCATCTTTTTCAGCAAAAGGCAAACGTTTATCGAATGCTCCAATGGCCGAAATAAAAACTCAAACAGAGCACAAGCTTTTTGATTAAAATTGTGAAACTTTGGCGAAAACAGAATCAGATTTGCAAACATTAATTATGTGGAACTTTTATCTAACAGGTGTTAAGACAACAAAGACCCTTTGATTTAGCATACATATGTACATGCATGCACATACTCGTCATTAGATATTTATAGCAATTTTTAGGTGATTTTGATTTATTATTACTATTTTCTATTATTATTAGTTTTTCATGTAAAACTTTGTAACAAATTTTAATTTAAAAGCCTAAACAGGGACAGGGGTTGGAAATTAGCATTGGCTAGAAACCCTGTTTGTGGCGCATGCTTCATGTTTTAATCTGTGAAAATGTCTAGCTGCATTGTCCCTGATAAATAAACAATTAAATAAAGAAAATAAATATGATATGTTAAGGCATTATGTGTAATTCTGGGCCTCACGTTCTGGATGGTTCCATTGAGGCTGCGCATCATCAGCTCCACGCTCTGGGCCACGTCCTGCGTGTGTCTCTGCAGGTCCAGCAACACGTTCGGGTCGATGGGGGGGATGTCCACGGGCCGGCGCAGGGACCCGCGACCCCGTACCGGGTAGTCAGCTGAGAAGGGTCGGGTTTGTGGGGGGGACACAAAGGAGAGCCAAAATTAACGGCCTTGCACAATATCGACTTAAAAACACCTTTCATACACACCTGGGTCTTTATTCCGATAATGAAAAAAAAAAAAAAAAAAACACATATATGGGGCATAACGGCAAATAAGACAAACGATGAAGCAGGGCTTTTTTTGTGGCATGAAGACAGAGAAAACACATGCCAGTCAGCGCAGGCCTCATTCTCTGTATGATGGGACTGCCGGAATGCAGCCGAGAGGAGGACACGAAGCAGAGCAATTCTTAGGAGCTGGTCCTCCTGACCCCCCCCAGTCCCCCCCTGCTGGCCCTGACTCGCACTCACAGTCGGAGTCCAGGCTCGGTCTGGAACTCATTCTGATCTTGTGCTCCAGGTTCTTGGTGATGAAGTGGGTGAGTTCTCCATCGCGGCTGACGGTCCCCTCCAGCTCCAGGGCGCTGGAGATGGTGGCCCTGCGGCCCTCGGCCTGCCCCCCCCGCCCCCGCATCGCCCCGCACACCTGGCTGATCTCGTCCAGACTCTTACTGTCCTGCATGCCGCGCACGATGCGCTCCCGCTCGGGCGCGTTCCGCACGTGCACGTTCCTCACGTGCACCTGCGCCATCACGTGGGGCGGGCGGGGGGGCTCCTGGCAGCGGCCCGGGTGGCGGCAGCTCTCCGCCCCCTCGCTCGGAAAGAGGTCCTTCGGGCGCGTCTGGCTCTCGGCGGCGGCGGGGGGGTCTGCCACCGTGTGGGGATCAGCAGAGAGCTGAGGAGAACAGGACAAATGTTATTCGCGTTTTGTGGGCCCATACCTGCACATCTCAAACTGCTGTCTCACCCAGCACCCAGCTCACACCTGTGTGGTCAGAGCAGACTTTACCTGAGACGAATCCTCCTGTGTGTTCTCCTGCTCCTCATCGGACTGCTCTTCCTCCTCCTGTTGTTGATCTTGCCCCTCCTCTTCCCCCTCCTCTACCTTTCTTCTTTGTGAATCCAGTAAAGAGTTACCAATGTTCTGAGCTGCAGATGCTGGGGGCGTGTCTGTGTGAGGTGAATCTGAGTGGGTTTCCTCCATGTTAGTCTCCACTCCATGAGACTCATCTTTATGGGGATTCGTTGTGGGAGCGTCCACTGAGTTTGAGTGCTCTGTTTCAGCCTGTAATGTGTTTGACCCCTCTGTTTGACCCTCTAATGTGTTTGACTCATTTGTGAGAGTTTGTACTGGGTTTGACTCCTCTGTTTCAACCTCCACTGTGTTTGACTCATCAGTTTGAACCTCAAATGTGTTTGACTGCTCTGTTTGAGTCTCCAATGTGTTTGACTGCTCTGTTTGAGTCTTCAATGTGTTTGACTCCTCTGTTTGAGTCTTCAATGTGTTTGACTCCTCTGTTTGAGTCTTCAATGTGTTTGACTCCTCTATTTCAGCCTCCAATGTGTTTGACTCTTCTGTTTCAGCCTCCAATGTGTTTGACTCCTCTGCGTAAGCTTCCACTGTGTCCGACTCTGAATGCAGGTCTCTCGGGGGCTTCACTAAGCTGGGCATGTCTGAGATGCAGGTGAGGGACGTGTCTGAGACTCTCTCTCCCTCACAGTTCACCTCCTCCGCAGAAGGTCCCTCGGGCAGCTCAGGCCTTCTGTGCTGTATTATCTCCGCATATTTCAGAGGCTGTGGGGTGGGGGTGCTGTGGTCCAGGGAGGCCTCCCCAGCACAGAGCTTCGGGGACTCAGGCGTGTCCACCCCATTGGCTGCTTCCTGCACATGTGCACCAATCCCGGGGGAATGGCTCATCCCTTAGCCTGCTGCACAAAACATCGACCGTTAATCACACCTTAAACACAAAAATTTTACAAAATACATAGTTCTACTCCGCATTACCACAACTAGTTACTGTAGTATAGACCTTGCATTTATCTTCACAAGCGTCATCGCATAATCTATACGACTCGGTACAGTGAAACACGACGCAGAGCAATTTAATAATGTCGGCAGGATGATTTATTCGCTGCAACAAGATGTCACTTACTGTTTTTACTTGAAATATAGTGACCTTCCAGTGAAAAACACGTTAATCTCAATAAATTACCAAAAATACAGTCAAAAGAACATTTTAAAGTCACAAAGAGGAACTGATCTGTTAGCTATCGGTACCTAGCTAGCGAGCTAACCGGCAATCTGACACTTTCCACTCTTCTATAAACAAAGATCACAGCAATAGCGGTCTTGTCTCGACAGACAGTTAGTTTGAGCTACAGTTCCTCAATCCGGTGGTCGTGGTCGTGTGATGTTGCTTCCCTTTTTCTGAACAGAGGCACAACCGAAATAAGCGAGCTCTGAGACCGCAATCGCAACAGCTAACAGTTAGCTAGCTAACTATCTAGCGAGGCCTCGAAATTTAAAGTTGTTTGGTAAAGTGTTTCACAAACTGTATTGTCAACAATTGCTAAGAGGACATGAGCAATCTAAGTAACGCTACCTACGTGCAGAAAGATGAAATATATTGTGAAATGCGTCCAAATTCATGTAGCCAACTAGCTTCCTGGCTACGTAAACACTCACCACTTAAGCGATTTCCTGGGGATGAAGTTTTCCAACAGACAGAGTCCTACCTCTTTAACCTCCGACATAGCAACAATGTACGCGCGTACAACATAGTTCCGCGTGTAGATGACTTATTGTTTTTCCTACTTTTTTGCAGTACATGATTGGTAAAGTAGCCTACAGTAAAATTCCTAAATTAAATATAGAGAAATATAATGTTCCAGAAGAATGTAGTGAAATAACCTAATAATGAAAAAGCTTAGACAATACAAATATGCACATGCCAAACAGCCGGGTGAGAGGTTCTGTTCTAAATAATTAAAATTCACTCATATGTGGAAGAGCTCTGGAACAGCGACAATACATATTTGTTTTCCACCTATATTGCTTTGAAAAATTAGCACAAGGTATTATCTTATTGTGCTTAGAATAATTAAGACTTCAGACACACCTTATCCATCTCTGGATGTAGTTGAATCTCCGAGCGTGGACACTACAGTATTGATGGAAGATATTGCAGAGATTGCAGGTACAGATATGATTGGGTAATTCAATTTAGGAAGAAAAGGCTGAGAAATTGGATACGTGGGATATGTCCTGAAATTTAGTATAAAATGCCCTTTACAAATTTTATTAATGATAAGGCTGTGTGTGTATATCAGTCTAGTTACCTTAAACCAATAAATGTGAAGAAATACCATTTAAATTACCATATTTCAAAATGGGTTAATATTAAGGATGTGATTCTTTTATTTTGCCATAATTATTCTGTAAATTACAGTGCCTACCTAGGTTACATGTGACTGGGGTCTCCCCCCATTTAGAGAAATTTTGTGTCTGTGATATTTTTGCACGATTGGTCACTTGTGATTTCACACAACTGTGATTCCTCATGGCCTCATAGTATGACTCCTGTGTTCAGTTTTGTGTACTATGTTCCACGTGCCACCAGTATTTTCCTGTAGCAAATCATTAACCATGCACAGACTGTGGCTGCTGTCAAGGCAAAATCCACCTTTGGTAACAGGCAGTCAGAGGTAATCTGAAGAGCAGGTAATCTTTAGGGTTATGCCAGGCCAGTCCATCAGGAACTGTGGAATAATTTTCGAGAGTTCTAAAGTGAGATAAATTCCAGTGTTCCAGAATATGGGGCACAGAGGTCAAATGAGTTCACATGAGTTCACAACGTTACTGACAAAGGCCAGTGTCATTACAGATAATCCAGACAAGGCCTTCTGTATAGGCCCATCCCGCTGTACCAGGTCTGGAACATGATGGAGCCCTCATGGCTGTTTGGGATGTCTGAACATGGAGAAGATTTCATGGTATAATCCAAAAACATGATAGGGACCTCTAAAGCCACACAAGTTTTGCAGATACGAACAAAGAGAGAGAGGAGAGAACAAGAGAAAGGAAGAGCAAGAAAGACAGAGAGAGAGGGAGAAAGTGAAAACAAGAGAAAGAGAGTAATTTAAAATGCTTTACTTCTTTTGCAAAATCACTGTATAAAACAAAAGTTTCAGACAAACAAACATTTCAAAGTAAAATATGCGGTATAAAATTAAATACATAAGAACATTTAATGACTGCATCCTCTACTGCTAAAGGTCATTCAAAAAAAGATTTAAATATTAAATTATTTTCTGATGATGGCAAGCTATCTGTGTCAGAGTGTGGGGAAGCTTTGGATCTGGAGACTGTAGCATTTCAGAGTTTAATTAAACACAAAAGACTTTACTCTGTGCTGGCTCATCTCACACCTGGGAGAAATCTCACCATGCGTAGCTTTATTGTGCTTTTTTGCAAGAGGCACTACTGAATTCTCCAGATTTTACTCAAAACAATGAAAATAATAAACAGCAACAATAAAAGTATGTAAGTATCAAAGGACACAATCTCTGCAGATATCCTTGTGTTCCAAAACTAACTTTGTGCGTTTTTCTTCTCTCCTTCATTTTTTTCCAAGTTGCACACACAAAATAAACACCTGCCAGTGCAGAGCGAGGGAGATCTTACACTATGAGAAGAGAATACCCTGAATACCCATTGAGTACTGAGTGCTGACTGAGATCAAACCAGTATAATGATTACTGTGGTTTATACCGGGGTACATGGAAATGCAGCCTGTATCCTTTGAAAGTAAATATATATCTATTCAACTGCTAATCAGAATTGACTGTCTTTGAGAGAAGTAGGAGTATTTCTGTGCGAGTGGATGAACAACTATATGTACACTATTTATAGCTTTGAGACATCACCACAGACAGACATGCAGAAACGCACATGAAGTCTCACCTTTTAAATCAGCCGTACAAAGACTACACAGCTAGCAAAACCAATGCCCTGTCTATTCCACCAACCCAAAGTCTTGCTCTTGCCAAAACCCACAGCTGCTCCCATGACAAACCAAAGAAGAAGTTTCATTTTATTTTTTATTCCTTAAAATAAGAATTAGTCATTAATTTTAAGAGAATAACAAGAAACCAAGCCATGTAACTACCATTCGGCTTGAACACAGTATTTTTCATATTCAATAATAGGCCTGTAGAAATTGATAAATATGATCAAAATACATATTTCTGACACTTACTAGTATTTTTTGATGACATGTTACCAGTGCCAAAGCAATATATATTTATTTTTTATGAAAGTCAGTTGTTATTTATTATTTTACAGTTATGATTTATTAAATAAAATCCCACAGACCATTTATCATTTAACATTACAGGATTACACATTTTAAACACAGGTCAAAAACTATACGCATTAATTTTTATTACACAACCTCTCATTGTTCAAATAGTTTTACTTCCTGTAACATTTGGTATGAAATGACTGACTTCCATTTAACAAGAAAACTATTGATGTCTGTATGGCCACTGGTGTCCAGTCATCAAGCAATTTTTTATCTATGAGAACTGATGAGCTATTTTATGTTCACACATCATAATTATGTCAATTATGTGACAATATACAATCCAAAAATTGTTACAATGCACACATATAAACTATGTTGTTGGGGGGGGGGGTGGTTTGGTGGGTTTGTTCATTATTAGTTTATGTAAAATTGTTAACTGCTGATGTTTTTAGAGCAACTTTTTGTTGCATGCAAAATCAACTGTTCTTGAAGGGTTTTTGAGGAAACCAGTGTGACACCAGATAAGTTAAATACATAATAAAATAACAAAAATACTGTGTTCAAGAAATAGCAGGCACATGAAGAAAACTGTTCTGGAATTTTGAGAGCACATACGAAAATTAGCTTTGTTTACTCTTCTAATTCTGACCTTTCAATAACATTTTTCCCCCTTTCTAGGAACTTTTCTTTTGTGTATGTTCACAAATCCCGAACTACAGATTCCTTCAGACATGCCGCAGTCACACCAGAATTAATCGCATTCTGATGACAGAACTCCCCGGTTCTTCATTGCATTCACTGCAGGTGCACTCGAGATTCACGGACGCATGCGCAGACACCCAGTTCTTCGGCTGCGTCAGCCATGATTTAAGTTAAACGTCATTATAAAAGCGGGTCCACTCCATCTTTCTGCTCCTCGCAAACAAGTCAGAACGCATTCTGTCCTCACACAGTTAGTGTATGCGTGCTCAACGCGTTTTTACATCTGTGATTATGTTTATGGATGTGTTTGAGAGAATGTATGAGTGTGCATGCACGTGAGTGTGTGTATTTGTGTATGTGTGTGTGTGAGAGTTTGTTTGTATGTTTTTCTGTGCATCTAGATGCTTCGTGGGGCCCTCTGGGCTGGTGGTGGTGGTTTGCTCCTGCTCTTCCTCCCTCCACCTTTTCCTGCTCCTCCACCTTCTCCTCCTCCCCCTCCTCCACCTCCTCCCCCTCCTTCGTGTCCCCTGTGCTTCTCGCTCTGGCCATCGGCTCCATCTGCCCTCTTGCGGTTCTTGCTCCTGTGCCGTCGGCGGCCCTGGCACTGCTGCAGGCCCGCGGCGGGCCATGCCCCCGCCGACCCGGGTCCGATCACGCTCAGCTGCACTGTCACAGCGGTCCAGCTGAACCCGTGCTCCTCCAGCTGGCAGTGGTACACGCCCCCATGCCCTGGCTCCGCCCGCCGAATCAGAACTCCCCTGTCAATCACAACCAGTTGCTCCCCTGACGTCACCTGGAAACCAGTCAGCACAAGTTCACCTCTGTTAGTTTATGTGTGGGATGTCACGCCTCCCTAGCTGTCTACCTCTCTTTCATACAGGTACCTGGTGCAGTTTGTGACTGTCCCCCCTCTCCTCCCTGAACCAGGTAATTGCAGCATGTTGGGACTTGGGCAGACACTCCAGGTATGTGCTGTTTCCCTCGGCAACCACCATCACCCTCTCCTCTGCATCCACCTGCAAACCAGCTGTAATACACATATGCACACACACACACGCACACACAGACACGCATACACACACATGTACGCACACGCACATACACACACACACACATGAACACAGAGTCAGACAGACACATTATACTTACATAATTTGACATTGGGACAGAGAGATTGTATGAGGAGATATTAGGTTGTTGTGTAAGGGCAGTGAATGAGCAGGAATTTGTGTGTGGGAGGGATGTGAAATTTCTGAGTGTTAGCACTGAAATCCGATGACTGTGCTGTAACAGTTTCGTGAGTGGGTGAGCAGCAAAAGCATCTATCATGGAACCCAGCTCTACCTCTGCTTCCCCCTGTCCTTGCTCTTCTAATTTGCAGTGGCTTCACTTACCTCCCTGTCTGACGCACTGGGTCAGTGGGTCTCCAGCATCACCAACCTGGCGAGCATTCCTCCTGCAAGTACACACAATGAATGGATGAGTCACATTGTGTGTGTCTAAGTGCATGTGTGCGTGTGAGTGTATCTGTGTGTGCGTGTGAATGACTGAGTGTGCTTGCATTAAGGAGTGAGTGTGTATGTGTGCATGTGATTGTGTTTTTGTGTGTATGTGTGTGCTTGCGTTAATGAGTGAGTGTGTGTGTGTGTGTGCGCATGTGTTTGTGTGTATGTGTGCGTGTGTGAGTGAATGAGTGCGTGAGTGTGTGTGCGTGTGTGTGGGTGAAGAGTGAGAGAGAGAGTGTGCATGTAAGTATGTGTTTGTGTATGTGTGTGTGAGCATGTGTGTGTGTTTGTGTTTGTATGTGTTTGTGCATGTGTGTGTGTGAACATGTGTGTGTGCATGTGTGCGTTGCATGTGTTTGTGTGATCACATGTGTATGTGCATGTGTGCGTTTGTATGTGTTTGTGCATGTGTGTGTGAGCATGTATGTGTGTGTGTGCGTTTGCATGTGTTTGTGCATGTGTGTGTGTGTGTGCTTTTGCATGTGTGTGTGTGTGCATGTGTGCATTTGCATGTGTTTGCGCATGTGTGTGTGTGTATGTGTGCGTGTGTGTGCATGTGTGAATTTGCATGTGTTTGTGCGTGTGTTCGTCGGTCCTCCCGCTGACCTGCGTGTGATGGGTACGAAGGGGCTGCAGGCCTGGCCGTCCCAGGTGCAGTACGGATCCCGGGCCAGGCAGCACTCTGCGCAGGCCTGACCATACAGATCGCACTGGAACAGGGCAAGCTGGGCCACACCCTCCCTGGAGCCCACAAACAGCCACTGCTACACACAAACAGAGAGGACACAGAGAGAGAGAGTTCATTATAGTCACCCTAACTGCTGTATGAACACACACACACATACACACACATTCAGAAAGATCAGTACATCACCCTAACTGCTACACAAATGCACACACATACAGACACACACACACACAAAGGTAATTAGTTTCACCCTCACTGCTACACACAAACATGCACACCAACACACACGCGCACAGATCATTAGATTCAAAGGGACATTCATAATTATCATGCAGTCTAAAGTAACCTCCATGCTATTAACATCCAGTTTGGAGGAGTAATTAACACAGGTTTTGGAGAGAATGTGCCCCAGATACTGCCCCAGAACAAACATGTCCTGATCCTGCAAACCTAGATTTATTGAGCTCTTTTAATTGTGGGTGTATGAAAGAGCGCTGTTGTGCAATCACACAAAAAACGAAGCATGCAGTAGGCAGCAACCTGGCCTGAGTCCACCAGGACCGCGGAGGAAGCCTGCACAGGATCTCAAACAGGCCAGACATGCTGAAGAATTGCCCTTCTAGTTAAAAACGCACATCATTTTGAATGATCTCAGGTCATCAGGCCATGTCTGCTGGTCTGAAGATAAGTGACAAGATGTCCAAAAAAGATCATATCTATCCAATACACAAGTAGGTTATTGTTTCACTCTTTCACTCAAGGACATGTGTCTTGTTGTTGTTGTTTTTGTTCAATGTTTCTCTTCCTCCACAGTTGCTGTCAACAGCTTCATTTTTTTTATTAGCACTGACTAACACCAATTAGTCCCTGACTGCGTAAGGGGTCATGTGACTGTGCTGGTTGCCAATGGCTGAATTAAGACTGCTAGCGAGGCAACATGGAGGTTGGCTGCTGAAATACAGTTTGAGAGGCCCAGGTGGTCATGTGCTCGGTTTTCCCTCTGGGCTCCATACATGTGTGAACCACTGTAGGAACCACTTCTGTGTTTAATGTGTGAAAGCCAATCGTGTGTGCGCATATACGGGAACCCCTCCCTTCCCTGTGTTTCCATGGTGACTGCTGATTATCTGGGTGGGGTTATTTAGCGAGTCTTACCCTTTTCTTAGAGAGGCTCATCGCAGTAATGGCAGACTTCCCCTGTGTGAGAGAGATGGAGGGGGGAGAGAGGGAGAAAGAGGGAGGGAGAGAGAAAGAGATCTCAGTTTCATCAGATGTTTATAGGGACCAGACGAAGCAGTGAAGGTTTATCTGCAGTTAGGCTGCAGACACATGTCTCCACAGAGATTTGCTGGGTTTTGCTTGATAAACAGACAAACAAATACACTCACTCACCCACTCCCCCACCCACTCACTCACTCACTCACCCACTCATTCACCCACTCACTCACTCACTCACTCACTCACTCACTCACTCACCCACCCACTCATTCACCCACTCATTCACTCACTCACTCACCCCCCCACCCACTCACTCACTCACCCACCCACCCACTTACTCACTCACTCACTCACCCCCCCTCATTCACTCACTCACCCCCCAACCCACCCACTCACTCACTCACTCATTCACTCACTCACCCCCCCATTCATTCACCCACTCACTCATTCACTCACTCACCCCCCCACTATTCACACACACACACATGCGCACACACACACACTCACTCACTCACTCACTCACTCACTCACTCACTCACTCACTCACTCAAAAACAGCCTTTAAGAGGAACAAAGGCTGGAATTGATTGTTTTTCCACACAAAAAGTAATACTCACATGCTATGGATATTGGCACATATACAATAATAATATTATATGCATAATACTGGTTCTTATTTTTTGGATATCCAAATGGGGAAAAACAAGAAATCAGCTCCATAAAATGAGAAGCCTATTTCCTTCCATCCACCCTCCAAATTAATATGTTCAACACAGTTAAAAGGGAGATGGTAAATTAATTACATACAACAATGTTAGAATTAATGGGTGGAATTAAAGGCAATCTGGAGAGCGAGTGCTGCCAGTCTGTTTTTAGACCATCAAATTAAAATGCAATTCCCATAATAGTATATTACAGATATATAATATTGGCATAAATGTATTTATTTATATGGTTTTTAATGAAGACACTGCCTGTATCTGTAATATTTCCAACTAATTAAAGGACCGAGCCTTTAAAGTAGAAGTTACACCCACGTCATTGCACCAGGGCACTGTTTTCCTGTTCTAACCAGAGGGAAGAATGCCCTCTGCTGGCTCCTTCCATCCCACGTCTACCAGCAGCATGAGTCTGGAGTTTTTTCTCTGTCTGCAACTCCTGTACATTTATCTGCACATAAATCATGCAATAATTGGCTATTTTCTTGCTGACAAAGTCTTTGTACAATGACTTTCACCAGTACAATCAGTCATAGCTATTGAGTTTCTGTATAAAAAAAAAAAAGAGTAAAATAAGGAAGGCTGGCCTAGCTTTAAGGAGCACAACTGTATACTATATACCAATATTATATGTCTGTGTTATATATTACATACATATTATATATCCCTCTCTGCGGTAGGAGATTTAATCACTGTGTCTCATAGCTTACTATAACTCATTGGATCTCAATGGTAATCTAACAAATAGTTGCTTTTTTGTTTCTTTAAACTGATTTTGAAAAATAGTTGGGTTGTAAATGATGTCAGGGCATGCTTTTTTCTGGAGATTCATACAGCCGGGGGGAAGTGTAAATGCAGGGGCCCTGCTCTGCTCTTCTGTGAGTGTGCTCTCCCCTTCAGACCTGCTCAGCTAGAACCCTGCCACACTGTGAGAGTGGATTCAGGGATAAAATGGAGGCAGGTAATGACAGGGACACAGAGATGGACGGAGAGGGACAGGGAGGGACAGTGATGGACGGTGCTGTACCTTAAAGACCTGGAGTTGCTCCAGAGTGACCTCCTGAGTGTGGCCAGGCTGTCTGGGGAGGTGGATAGACTTCAGCACCTGCCCTGAGTCTGCACAGGAGAGGGACGGGTCACAGCATGAAGTCACGCCACATTCAGCCTCACATAAACACATATATATCGTATGATGTATGCTATCACATGCATCAATCCAGGCACACGTACGCACTCTCAGACACATAAACACATATGCTATCACATGCATCAATCCAGGCACACGTACGCACTCTCAGACACATAAACACATATGCTATCACATGCATCAATCCAGGCACACGTACGCACTCTCAGACACATAAACACATATGCTATCATAAGCACATTTCCAGGCACACCTACGCACTCTCAGACACATAAACACGTACATAAACAAGCATGTCCACACATGCACAGAAACATACCCACACACACGTAGGCATGCGCATGTATTCTACATTCTCACATGAAGACTCAGAATTCCGCACACACATGCACACAAATACAGAACGGGGTAGCTTATCCATGCAAATACACACACACACACAAAGTCACAAACATACTGTATACTTCTATAGTTGATTAAATAGACATGTATGCTCTAGGACCCTGGTTCCAATGTCTGAATTACCTGGAGGGCAAGTGCATCTACTCACCTGTGCCGATGAACATGACGTCATATTGGCCGTCCACAGCTTCAACCCGGTCTACCAGCAGCCGAGTGAATTTGTACTGCACCCCTACCCTCACCAGCAGGGGGCGCTCCCCAACAGGGTATACTGCCTCCATCATCAGCGGATGGGTTCGGCTGAAGAAGATGACATCATCAGGATACTCGCGGGTGGAACGGTAGCTGCCATACGTGCGACTTGGACACTAGGGGGCAACAGTGAGCAGGCAGGTTCATCAGGCTGTTCTCACTAGCACTGTGCACAACTAACAGAGATACAAAGACCACTCTACTCTGTCCTCTGTCTCTGATACTGACCCATCTACACATCAGCTGATACTGCTCTGCATCAATAATTACTTACTATAATTACAACAAAATCCACGTGAAATCTCACAAAAAAGTGTACCTATTTCATATACATCAATGAAAAAAATACATCTATTAAAATTAGACATATGAAATATAATGTGATGTACCTATTTGATATCATAATGTCAAATGCCATTTGATATCACATGCGTCCATGAACCTATTTGATATTACACACCTTGAACAAATAAAACCAGAAACACAGAAATAACCGCAGCTCATAGACGTTTAAAAAAGGAATGACGTGGAAAAGCTAAAACCCAAAGAAAACGAACATCATGAACACAGGAGTGTTTGTGTGGGTATGGGGGCATGTTGGTGGTTGGGGGGGTTATTGGGGGTTAATTTATTGGGTTAATGGGGGGGGTACTCACTGTGCCTGGTCGGGGGAAGGGCACCCTGCCCGTGAACTCCGCCCACTTGTACTGTGGCCCCTCCTTGTGTGAGAAGTGACCCTTGAAGACCCGGACCACATCCTGCATCCGGTACACACAGACGGCCGAGCCGTTCAGCACGTTGCTGTGGGAGACGACAGAGATCGTCAGTTATTATGGGCCACGTTTTCACATTCAGAATTATTTATGAATGAGCACGGGGCCTGGGTGGGTGTTGAGTGTGCCGGCCTGAGCTGACCTCGAGGTTGTGAAGAGGCCGTAGATCAGAGGATTGGTCTTGTCCCTCCCGTGCAGGATAAAGATATCCTCTGCAAAGACAAAGCAGAGACAAATCAGTGAGCAGCTTTTCCCCGTATAAGCAGCTAATTGGCACTGAGGAGTGAGTGAGTGTGTGAGTGTGTGTGTGTGCGTGTGCGTGGGGGGCAAAAGGGGAGAGGGGAGGGGTCTGTCTGTTTCAGCTTGTGTGTGTATGGGTCTGTATATATGTGTGTGGAGCGAGGTGTAGTAATGTTAATGTGTGTGTGTGTCTGTGCAAGCTTCTGTTCAGTGCTGTTTCAGTGTATATGTGTCCGTGTTGGTCGGTTTGTGTTGGTGTGTCTGTATCTGTATGTGCATGGGTGCTTCTGTGTGTATGTATTTTTTCCGGTGTGTTCCTATATGTATCTCCCATTTTCTTAAGTTTCAGTGTTTCCCTGCTGGGGGCGCTGTGTGTGTTTCAGTCCTGGGCCCGTTTGACGGGGCGGGCACACGGGCGCTCACTGTGTGGCACTCAGACCCCCCGCTGCCCTCATGTTTCTCCAGCGTTTCAGCGGACCTTTCCCAGACGGCATGGATGAGTGGAGCGGCGTAATGAAAGCCGGAGCCAAAGCAGCGATGTCGTGTCCCAGCGTGAGGAGACCTGTGAACTGTGAGCCTCCGTGACGAATCCTTTTTGCTTTTTACAGTGTCTGTTCTCCCTGGGAATGCTTCGCTCCCCTCCCACAGCGGCCGGCCCCCCTGTCCCCTATGGTCCCGCTCTGAAAACAATACCTCCCAAAAACCAGCCTCCCCTCCCTGCTCGCAAAGCTCCACCCAACATCCTGGCCCCTGTCCCCCCCCCCCCCCCACCCCCCCCCCCCCCCTCCCTTTGCCCCAAAACCCTTGGTATCACCCCAACTTGGCACAGGCTTCTGGGGGGACGTGCGCGAATGGTGGTTGTTGACATTCAGGACACAATGGGGCGGAACGACGTGCTCGCGCTCACCTACCCCCCCCCCCCCCCCACCTCAGGTGGTCACGATGGAAATCGCTCCACAGCATCAACAGCATCTAATCTCATCTTCTCCCAACGCTACGAGACCGCACGTCCGAGATTCCGGGCACCTGAGCCCCATTTCACAATCTCATCCTCTCCCTTTCGACTACGCTGCACCCATCGCTCTCTCCGTAGGCACCATGGAGGCAAGGCCCCTAACCCCACATTGCTCCCAGGGGGGATTGGCCCTTTGTTGGCCTAATCAACTGTAAGTCGCCTTGGATAGAAGCATCAGCTAAATGACTGTAATGTAATGGAGGTGTAAGAGGCCATGAATGAGTCTAACGCCCAGAGCTACTCAAGGGCTCCAAAAATGTTTAGTATTATTTGGCTGAAGGGAGCCCAGTGTCATATCTCTCCACATTGCCAAAGAATCCTGTTAGCTCCCACTGGTTCTCTCTCCTTCACCCACACACACATCCCATCCCATCTCTCTCTCTCTCAGTCCTAAATTTTCCCCCTCCCTCAAGCCCTCTCTACCTTCATGGCCTCCTCAGGGTTCAGACTGTTTCCATAATCTATAAGCAAAACAAAAGGATGTACTCCCCCCCTGCAGGGGTATATCTTTGTCTCACCTGTTCCCCCCACGACCCCCCCCCCCCCCCCGCTCATCTCCCCAGATCTTATCCCCCCTACCCCCGGGCCTCCCGCATCATGAGCTGGGTGATCCAGGGGCTGAGTATGAGGGCTCTGTCTGAAACTGCGATCGCCCCTCCTTCCCAGAGAACATTCCGGCAAAAATCCCCAAGACATTCCAAAGCGCTCGCAGGGCAACTGTCCCGGCTCAGTGGTCTCACCCATCTCTGACCCCCTGACCCGACGCTGCAGAATATCCAATAAATATCCCAGTGCCGAAGTCTGACCATC
>JAFBMS010000103.1:1190190-1365695 GCA_019788955.1 Albula glossodonta
TTTTCATCACTCTCTTCTATGAGCAGGAAGGTAAAAAAAATAGTAAAAGCACCTTTTAACTGTGAAAAATTTGATTACACATACTGTTGAACAGTCTGTTAACTTATCATTTTTCCTACCAATGTACTCTGAAACTTGCTTGCATCACACTGAGTTTGATAAGAGATGAATTTGGGCACGAGGTTTGTGACTGTGTGTGATCCAGTACCTGCATGAATAAACCGAGTCGGTGAGACATCGCTGGCCTGAGTCACTGCTTGTCTGATATCTCTGTGGACAGATGAGGGTAGATTAAATCGAGAACGGAAGTGGGTCATCGTACCTTGAGGAAGGTTTCTGTGGGGATGAACGCGCAGCGGGGGTTGAAGGCCCCTGTCCCACAGACATACAGATGAGTGTGGTTGTACACCTCCAGCACCCGCAGGAAGTTAGCACACTCCAACTGTAAAAAGACAGGAAGTTACAACACTCATACCGTAATAAGACAGGAAGTTGCAACACTCATACCGTGATAAGACAGGAAGTTACAACACTCAAACTGTAATTAGACAGGAAGTAAGCACTCTCCTGCTGTAATAAATGGGAAGTTAGTGCATCCCTACTGTAATAAGACAGGAAACAGGAAGTTAGCACACACCCATTGTAATAAGAAGTAAGTACATTCCCTGTGTAATAAGTCATTGTAGTTAAAAGCCACCACTGTGAGAGGACAGCAAATTTGCACATTCATGACACCAAGTCTTAAAGGGCCTTTATTCTCATTTAGCAGAGTACCTGTGCCATCAATAATATTTTTATGAATCATTGCACAGTTGAAGACTTTGTACCTCAGTGAAAAGGAGCCTAATATCTCCCATTGAGAATATATTAATATTTTAATAAAACAATATAGACCCAAGTAGAAAGAAACAGGACACTCTTTGTGTCAATCATGGCTGAGGTCTATTAAATTTCAGTTCAATTGGTTTTTGATGATCATTCAAAAATGTTGAATTGAAAAATTCCCACGATGTTCCATAACAGTTAAAATTCAGTTACCACCCCAAACTGACCCTGAGTCTGCCGTCAATGAGATAAGACGTGTGTGTGTGTTGTGTGTGCATGCTTGTGTGTGTGTATGCCTGTGTGAGTGAGTGTGCGTGTGTCATGTGTGTGTGTGTGTGTTGTGTGTACGCCTGTGTGGCCAATCAGAGCACAGGCTCACTCACCTCAGGATCTTTTCCTGCCATCAGACACTCCTGGATGCGGTCTGGGCTGGCAGGCCAGTAGAGCTGGAACATGTTAACGCACATTTTAAGTTAAAACATTCACACATCACAATAAACTCTGGATTCTCATTGTGTTGATACCATGTAACACCTTTATCCAGGCCAAATAACAGAGTTGGCAATTTTTAAATCACATCATTTAAATTTATGAGAATATGATTTCATACATGAATTATTCATTTAAAAATTAATATGAATAATGATCCAGAAGCCTTTAAATGAGTCAAACCAATTACTGAGCAGCTTGCAAAGGAGTACTGATTTATTTGTTTAATCTTAATGAATCAGCCCAACCTTGTAGTTTCAGGATAAGTTGGGGGCTGCTGCATTCGGTTTCCTGAAGTTATGAACTTCCGGTAAGTAAAGGAAGTCGAGGGGTGATCGTTTTGGTACATGTGGGCAGCTCGTTTCACAACTGAGATGGACAGGCATTTAATCTCTCAGGCAGATACACCAAGAAGAAGAAGGAATTTAAATTAATTTAGCAGAAACCTATGGGGCAATTATACAATTGATGTTAAGTAACCCAGAGATGGGGGAAACAGATGAAAGAAAACAGAAGACTGAAAACTGAAGTGGGGGGAAGGACCAGAACACTGGCAGAGTGAGCCTGACACTACATGGCCCAGTCAAAGAGGAAAATCAAGTCTGAAATTGAATAATTTGCTCATAATTTAATTCACTTGTTCAGTATTATTCTGGTACTCTTCTTCAGACAGTATCACAGTAATACAATTTTTAATGTCTTAAAATAACCGTGTGAAATTGCTTTGCTGTAGCCTTATTTTTCGAATTGAAACCAGAGCATGTTTAAGCAATCGATGATTATACTGCTCCGTCGGTCTGCTGCCCTCTGTCAAGAGCACTGATGATTGAAGAAACATACATTTAATGGCAGATCATGTGATCTCATAAGTTCTGGACACCCTTGACGATCGCTGAATTGTGCATTAAAGAACAAATATATATTATTAGATCTGGAGAGAAGATTAAGGGCTGACTCAAAACTCAAAAAAAACAGGGAGCAGGATAAGTAGGAAAAAGAGAGAGGGACACGGGGAAAGATAAAAATATTGAGAGGCTGAAGAAACAGAGGTGAGGGAGGGGAGGGAAAGAGCGAGGGAGGGATCAAGGCTGGACAGAATTAAAGGGAGAGATGGGGATGAGGGAAAGAGGGAGTGTGAGGGGAGAGAGGGATGGAGGGAGGGAGGGATGGAAGGAGGTAGGGAGCAGCAGGGCACACACAGCGATGCCCGCCGTGTGATGTGGCCCGCTGATGACAGACTCAGCGGACGGGAATGTGGATGGCGGTCAGAGCGGGCAGCTAATGAGAGGGAAGCTTTAACAATTAGGCTGCCGAGGAGGGAAGAGTCATCCAAATGACTCTATTTTACACATGCCATTTCTATTCCTGTACGCATGTTTTTGTGTGCGCGTGGGTGTGTGTTTGTGTGCATGTGTGTTTGTGCGTGTGCCCGTGCGTGTGTACGTGTGTGTGAGTGTGTGTGCGCAAAAGGTTCTTCATTGAGAACTCAGAATAAGGTTCTACACAGAACCTGAGAGATTTCAGCACTGACGAACGACCTTTAGGAGTCTCCCCAGGGGGCACGAATGAAGAACCCTCAAGGAATTAATTTTTTTCTATGACAGTTCTTAATTAAATGCTGCACATTAGTTGTGTATCCTCAAGATCATTTTAATATTCATTTTAGGTGAGCAAGAGGGAATGCGGAAACCTGAAGGAGGGAATGAGCAGAGCGATTTCAGGAGAGTAGAGGATATAAGAAAAGGAAGGAGCGAAAGGGCAAGAGGGGAAGAGAAGGACAGGGTGAGAGTGGAAAGCTCATTATTGCAGAGGGGGTCTGACTCTCTCATTAGACTCATTTCCACCAATTTGAGCCCAATTACCCCAGCCACTGAGGGAGGGTTTATCTGGGATCTGTCTTGACTCTTCCTCTCTACCCCTTCCTCCCTCCCTTTCCTCTCTCCGTCACTCCCATTTTCTCCTTCCTCTGCTTTCACACCAGCCCTCCCTCTCCCTCGCTCCCTTCCTCTTCTTTAATTACACCTCCGTTATCTTCCGTTCCTCTCTCTGTCTCACTCTCAAATCCCCGTTAAAATGCACACGGTATTCGTCATCGTCAAATAACTTCGGAGGAAAAAAACAGCAATGTATAACTGTCCAGTGCAGCCAGAGAGACTTGAATACTTGCCATTCAGTCAGGTTCTCGGTACAAATACAACTATGACTATTGGAGGGCTGAACATCACTGAGTTTTCCTTCACACCAACTTTGAGGATAGTGAGGATCTTATTACACAAATAGTAGATATGGGTAAGGGGCCAGCATGAAATGAATGGCCCCTGGGGGCCTCACCTGTCGGGGGCCTTGTGTGATGTCATCCAAGCTGGTGGCCAGGAGCTGGTCCTTCATTGCACCATAGAGACGCCGGCTGTCTTCATCCGGTACCAGGGCATACAGATCCCCCGCAGGGAGAGGAAGGGTCAGCAGGCGACCATTTTGCACCAGTTCTAGGATGAGATGGAAAAAACGTGTCTTATTTGAGCTGCTGTACAGGAAAACAACGCAACTGCCAAAGAATGGCTGCCATAGTCGCCACCAGAGCTACCAGCAAAGGGGTTTTTGAAATGCAACAATGGAGCAAACGCAGGGGAAAAAGACACAAGCTGGTGAGGAAATAGTCTATTTCAGTGATGGTCACGACAGCCAAGACGCTAAAGGTTTAGACCAGCTGTAGTTACAAACACATCAAGGTCTCTCAGACCCATTTTTCCCATCACTGTTTAAATACTTAGAGCCAATACAGGCTGGGCTTACAATAGACAACCAGACAACTGGGCCTGGCCTTGCCATGGTCTGGAATTGTCTGCCCACACTGAGCATGTATACACTTGATCAGACATCATCAAAGATCTTTCAGCCGCTGAGTCAGACAGTGAGAGGGTATGACCCCAGCGAACCATTGCAGTTTTTATGCACAATAAATATTGTGGCAGGAACAGCTCAAGAACGGCTTTTAAACAACCACTATTGACAAAAGAGGAAGAAAAGGATAACTCAGAGCAACCAAAGCTCTCGGAGGGTTTACACAACGAACAAGACCGTGAACTGCAAACAAACACAAGCAAATCAGTTTGTCTCATGTTTTACATTTCGCCGCGCCGCGGACCAACATCAGAGCTAATTTCATCCGGCTCATCTCTTTTCTGCTGCGTTCCTTTTCGATCGGAATGTGATTGGCTGAGTGTGAATGGAGGGAGGAATGGTCCAAACTTGTTTATTTTCTTTGGATTGTGAAGATTAAAGCACAAAAATTATGACTCACAGACTTCCGGACTGATAACTTCTCGGGGCAGCACAGAGCCAAAGTCCAGTTCACCTTGGTGTGTCTTTTACAGCAAAACTGTCATTCTCAAAGACAACTGTGTTGCAGTGTAGTCTATTTTGATTGAATTCCGGGAGCCCTCAAAGAGACAAAGTGCATTTGATTGAATCGAGCCCATAATGAACACCCAGCTCATAATGCAAAATAACAACCCCTCCTCTCGCAAAATAACAACAAAACTCCTTTCTCTCTCTCCGTGTCATAGGCAGGCAATGACCGCCACATTTTCCTCTGGAAATATACACTAAGCCCCGCATTTTGACTGTGGACTCTCTCTTACACATACAGGAAACCAGGACGGCGTCAATATCGACACACTGTTCCCACTTGGGTGGGGCGAAAATTTCACATAAGAACGCCTCGGCTGGAGGAAATCACATCTCATGATATAAAGACTGGTCAGGCAGTCGGCAGACATTTGGATGGCTGACCAGACATTAGTCACACATCCCTGACTAAGGCATGGATAGCACCAGAATGTATATTTTTACTATTAAATTTATTTTTGGTGAGTGGAAATGTGACCATTAACAAGACATGAAACATATCTCATAGTTCTAAATAAATAATCTTTCACAAAACATTTTTTTCCTTCTGAAATCACAGGTAATGATTTTTACCATTAACAACTGTGTTTTTAATGCTAGATCACTGAGCACCTAAAGCGCATTTATAGTAGCGTACGCCGTCTTTGTCAGAAACACTTGCATGTCTGCTTTGAGAGGTTTAATATGCAGCAGCCACGCCGTCAGTATTCTCCACAGTCTCCAGAAAATGCCAGCGGCAGAGATGGAGAGTTAGTCTCAGGAGATGACAGACCAGCGCACACACTATCTGCGGCACATGGTGCCACTTCCTTCCAGCACTGAAACAGCTGAGCTGCGCAATCGTTCCCTTTCACATTCTAGGCATTTAGCGGGTGCTCTCAGCCAGCATGAGTTACGCAGTTGTACACAGATATGACAGTGTAGTTATTGAGCTGATACTTTTTATCCAAAGTGACTGAGTTGATGAGTCTTAGCAAGGGCTAATCCCCCCTTGGAGAGATGTGAGGTTAAGGCCATTGCACAAGGACCTAAAATCTGCACTGATCTTAGTGCGGCCATAGTGCGGACAGAACAACCAACCTTCTGGGTCCCATTCAAAAACCCACCAACCCACTCCACCAACCTTCTGGTTTCCATTTTAGCACCTTAGCCACCAGGCTATAGACTGTATTCAGAATGGATGTACACAGGTGGATACTGCAGTTACATGTGCTCAGGGTGCATAATATGCACCTTACTCTGTTTATACTCAAATAAATATAGCCATTCACCCCAATATATATACAATGTCTCTATTGCACAACTATTGTATAGTTACAAAGTGCACACAGAAACATTTACCGAATGCAATGCTACTGCCATTGGTCTGTTGTTTAGTTGCTCTGCTATACTGCCCAGTCACTGCACAACGTCTTGTCTAGTTTCACTTTATGTTGTTTACACTTTATGATGTTTATGTTATCACCATGGTCCTGAGGACATGCAATTTTGTCCCACCGCGCAATATGCATAGGGCTGAGATGACAATAAAAAGTACTTGACTTGACTGAATGAGGCAATTCAGGTAAAGGACATATTACAATAGCCATGCCATCCCAGGGAACTGAACCTACAGCTGAATGTGCATTATAAGGCTGATTCCCTAAGCATTCTACCACACTGCCATCAATGTGCTGTGCACCACAATAGAGGAGTACATTTAATGCGCAGCTGGGGTAGGCAGACTGCAGCTGCCTAATCAACCACAGGTGCTGTTCTTTGCGAGATCAAATGAGAACCGGCAGGATGGCAACTCACTCCATCATGAAAAGAGCAACTTGTGTGGTCAACTGTCACTGTGCTGAACCAGCAGTTCATTGGTGGGGCCAGCCGCTTGGCAGCCCATCCCAACTGTTTCTCAAAAATGACCATTTACTGTTTAACAATCGGCCCAACACAATGAGAACCACAAGAACCGCACCTCTCCTGCAGTACACCCAAGAAGCAAACATTCGCATCTCTTATGTTTCCATCGCACAAAAAAAGGCCATGTGACCGAGCACTCTCTTTTCAGCAAGGGAAGCAAGCAGGTACTGGCATTCTTTTTCTTCCCGTCACAAATCCATCCGAGCTTTCATTCCGTGTTAGCACCATTCAAAACGTCTTTGAAAGGTTTTTTTTTTTCCCTTCTCTATCACCGACAATTAGGAACTCTAGCCTGCATCTCTCAACAGATGCCTCTCAGTGAGTCAGAGCTTCAGCTGCACTGACCCAACCTTCAAGGGAGTTGCTTGTGCGACAGTTGCCTTGGCAACAAAGTAGAGTGTTGGGTCCTATATTTTTTTTTTTATTCTGTAGCTGCATAAAGCACAAGGGGAGGCTGCTATGGTTTCCCTGTGACAGCTTCCTGTCTCCTGTGCTCCGCCGCAGTGAAAGATGTGAGCTAATATGACCTCGCAGACACTCCTGTCGCAGGAAAATACAGGTACCACTGAGGAATATTCGCTTGTGAATTGTGACCAGCAGTCTCAGGGGGTCTTCTAATTGTATTGAAGTCATCCTTCCAACTAACTCCAAATTATTTACCCTCATTTAACAAGCACCTGTCCTCAGTGGTCTGGAACATGTGATCAATCACAGCTTAATTATATAGTATCATTAGTGTGTTTTCATAAACTTTGGTATTCTGCTCTCGTATTGTGCAAAAATATCTCGCACAATCGAAACATTGTACTTTTCTGATACTTAATATTATGTCTTATGCATTACACATCATGCTTTTTAAAACTGCATGTATTTTTTCTTCTCAAAAGAGAGGATTTAAATCTCTGTTTAAAATGAATTACACACACTATAACACATGCACACACATTCACTCGCAGCAACACTTGCCAGGGTGTGACCCCAAACACAGAGGTAGTGTAATGGAAGTTGGATGAGGTCACTGTCCTGTCGGCATGCGGAGTATTTTGGGGTGAGCCTGTGACTTGGTGGCCTGTGCCCCAATGACCTGGTGCAGCACAGCTGTCTGGCACCAGCCAGGCCCGGGTGAGAAAAGTGTGTGTATTTTTAGCTCCACGCCCAGCGAGGGTTCAGGGAGCATTAGATTAGCACAGTCATGAGGTGCCATTGATGCGCGTATATGTGATTAACGCAAATGTGCACCGTGTGATGCAGCGAAGAACATTCCTCAATCTGGAAAGCTGGCTGGGGAGAGCCATCTAACAGAATGACAAACACAAACACACCATCGTGTGTGCGTGTGTGTGCGTGTGGGAGAGAGTGAAAGAGGCAGATAACAGTGATTGTAGTCACAGTCTTAACTTTGTCTTTTTAATACAGAGCCTTAACAGCTATGACTAATTTTAAAGCAAAAGACAAATACACACACCTGTACACATACACATACACACATATACACATGCATACACACATGCACATACACATATAGAAGTACACACACACACATAAACACACACATGCACACGCGCACACACACACACACACATACACTCACAGACACACACATATATATTCTGGAGGGTAATTGAGGCATTGTGTGTCTGACTGGTGTCTGTGGTGAGGCTGTTGGTTCCCAGGGGAAGACTCCAATTGGAGCGCCGCAAGGCGAGCTGAGCACACTTCCTGCGCAAACGAGGTTATCACTTCGGTAATTACAACCGCCTAATTAGTGAGGAAGTTCTGTAGGACAGCTCCACATACATGCACACAGTCAAAAACCTAACAAGCACAAACGTATGTACATATCTTTGCCTGGATTCCTTCAATAGTTAGCCAGATGCACATGCATAAACATTAGAAATATATGACATTTGACCTGATTGACTGCGACTATAAATCACAATTAACTCTGCCACGTGTTCCGGTCACCTGAAAGTGACGGCGCCCCCTCCAGGTCAAAAGGCTAAGTACAGTGACTGTTTGTCTGCATAGAGGGATAAACCAAGGTACAGCAGGAGAAACAGGAGGGCTTTCATAAGAGAATGATCAACATGTTTTTTACGGCTAATGTATTTCATAGACTCGGCACTCAAAAGGCACAATTTGGGCTAGCATCTTTTACTGGAAACCCTAAAAGCAACATTGTACAATGTTTTGGGTTAGTAACACTTATATCAAAAGAAATATTTTGCATACATATTTACTTGAAATAGCATTCAATCTCTAAATACTTCAAACACCTTAAAACACCTTTAAACACCGTTTTAAACATGCACACACAAACACACACACACACTTAAGAAAATAAGAACATAATACAAGGAGAACAGGCAATTTGGTCCAACTAAGCACACAATTTAATCTAGAGAGTATCCAGTAATACATCAAGCCTGGACTTGAATACGGCAAGGGTCTCTGCCTCAATTACATGACCAGGCAACTTCTTCCAAGTATTGACAGCTCCTTGTGTAAAATAATACTTCCTAATGGCAGTGCAGAACTTACTCTTAACTAGTTTCCATGTAAGCCTCCTTGCTCTACAGGAGGAAACTCACCAAGTAATGTAATGTAGTTCACCTTATTAAAGCACCTCATTGAGGCCCTCCGGCTACCTCTACATTTTTGATCAATGTTCAATAGTTGTCAATTTCTTTTGAAGATAAAAAGCAGTCACAAAGAAATATATCCAGTTTCATAACACAGCATGAAAAGGAGCACCATCTGTTAATGTGGACCCTATTCCATGGTTTAATCAAACTTGATTACTGCTGATACAGAATCACCGGAGTCTCCTCCCTCAATCTGTCACTTTTTCCTCTTATTCCCTGTTTTTAAAGCTAATCTGGACAAATTTACAGAGATTGCAGTACAGATGGCTGAGGGATCCCTGAAAGTTAAGTGTTGCATGGTTTTTTGACTACACACATAGGAACGCATCAGTAAACCTGAATGGTTGACAGTGGTGTCGTTGAGAGCATACGTGAGTATATGGAGTAAACCCACCTTAGCATTTAGGGGTTTTCAGGGTACCACCTATTAGCCTTATTACCATTAATACATATGGGCTTTGGAGTTACAGTATACCCACCTATTAGCCTTATTACCATTAATACATATGGGCTTTGGAGTTACAGTATACCCACCTCCTCAGACAGTATACCCACCTATTAGCCTTATCACCATTAATACATATGGGCTTTGGAGTTACAGTATACCCACCTATTAGCCTTATTACCATTAATACATATGGGATTTGGAGTTACAGTATTAGCCCATGGGCTTTGGAGTTACAGTATTCCCCCCTCCTCAGACAGTATACTCACCTGTTAGCCTTATTACCATTAATAAATATGGGCTTTGGAGTTACAGTATGCCCACCTCCTCAGACAGTATACTCACCTGTTAGCCTTATTACCATTAATAAATATGGGCTTTGGAGTTACAGTATGCCCACCTCCTCAGACAGTACACTCACCTATTAGCCTTATTACCATTAATACATATGGGCTTTGGAGTTACAGTATGCCCACCTCCTCAGACAGTACACTCACCTATTAGCCTTATTACCATTAATACATATGGGCTTTGGAGTTACAGTATACCCACCTCCTCATACAGTATACCCACCTATTAGCCTTATTACCATTAATACATATGGGCTTTGGAATGACAGTATGTCCACCTCTGCAGACAGCATATTGACCTCCTCGATAACCAGTCAACTGTCTGTTGACACACACAAGTTTGTGCTTTCACCTTGCATGTCCAGAAAGAGTGTGTATTTAGTGCGAGGTGTTACACTCACGGGCAGATGCAGACGCTGAAGGGGTGGAAAAACTCCCTAAAGCTGTTTATTTCTACCACTGGATGACGTAATAAATTGATTCAACTTGTTGATTATTGGAAAGTTATCTAGGGCAGCTTTAAATCACATTTGAGGCATTTTTTCCCTTCGCTTTTTCTTTGGCTTAATGCACAAAGTCTCAGAGTTAGTTAGCGTTTTTGTTTCTTGTCTTTATTGTAGTTGGCAGCGTGAGGCAGGGGGGCACGCTTCCTTTGCTATTTGATCTACAAAGCTGTTGGATGTTCTTTTGATCTCCTCCTCGGTTGTTATTTTGAAAACATTCCGGATTGCATAAACACATGAATGCGAACTCCAAACAGTTGACAGGACTATGTAGGTTATTCTCTGACATGCTCTGTGGCATCTCAGCTTATCAATTGCAGCTCTCAGTGAAGGGTACAAAAGCTGCAACAGGTTTTGTGGTGCATTCTGGGAATTGGAGGCAGAGAGGAATTAAGTCCAGAGACTCACAGTCAGGAAGGAGACATGAGGCATCCACTCATGACCCATGCATTGGAGAGAGGGAGTGTCAAACACAGGTGTCAGAGGGAGGTATTTATGCGGAGAGGAAATTTCTCTGCAGTGTAGCCAGTTAATGACTTTAAAGGGCAATATATTACATTTGATATTTTCAATTCATTTGCCCTTTAAATGTCTTTTTTTTTTTTTTTTTTTTTTTACATAAGTCACCGCTTAAACATCACAAGTCATTGTTATTAACATTGTTTGGGTTTATGTATACATATATGAATGTATCATTTTACATGAATGTAAATAAACATCTTATTTTTAAGACTGCATATTACACACTACTATGTATTCTAAAAATTAGAAGTATTTCAATATTGTTACGATATAAGAATGAAATTGACTTTATAGCACTACACAGTTACATATTTCTCTTGCTACATTTAAGTATATATTTGCACACACACGTCTCATAGCTTTTTTGCAGTAGTTTATTCAGGGTACTCTATCATGCCAATAGCATTAAGCTGCTGGCAAAATAAGTAGCCAGATCATAGTGACTGAGTACATGAGCATTACCGAGCTGGGTTATAATCCAAGCAGGGAGATGGAGTGACTGAGACAGAGGGAGGAAAGAAAAGACAGAAATGAGGGATAAAGTGGGAGAAAGGACGACTGAGGGAGAAGATGAAGGAGGGCGCGTCGGCTGACCAGGTGAGGTCCTACCTTTGTGGCTGAATTGCAGGCGTGGCTGGGACGGTCTCCAGGATCCTGTCAGACCACTGCCCAAATGAGCCAGGAGGAACAGAGGTACCAGTGTCCACATGGCTGAACACGAACACCCCGAAAACCCTGAATCCCGCAGTCCCCCTCACTCCAGAGCGATGTAGCCCCACTCTCAAACAATCCGAGCACCAGCACAGTTCCCAGCTCCCTTCCACGACAGGTCTCTCTCTCTCTCACACACACACACACACACACACACACACTACTGCTGTGTCTGTGTTCTGATACCTCTCCTCTATCTGCCCTCTTCCCTACTCTGAGCTCTGTGCTGCTTGATCACTCTCTTCTGATCACTCTTCTATTATTTATTTTCTTTTTTTCTGTGCTTTCCACTCTCTCTCTCTCTCTCTTCCTCTCTCTTGCTCTCTCTCCTCTGTTCCCTCTCTCTTTCTCTTTGGCAGCGAGGTGGATTCTCTGACGATCTCTAAAGAGAGGCAGAAATCCCAAATCACAGGGCCCGCCCCATGCACGTTCTCTCTCTCTCTCTCTCTCTCTCTCTCACTCTCTCACCCTCCCCTTTCTGAAGGAGCTAATGCCAGCCAGAGAAGCACATGAAATGAGAAAACTCCCTTTCCTCTAAGAAAAAAAAAACATAAAAGGAAAGGAGAATACACCAGCACAGACAAGCTTTCAGGGTGCTTCATTTTCTCCTCCAGCTGTCTCTTTCACTCTCTTTCTCCCTCATACACCCTACCCCTGTACCCCCCTCGCCCAAAACACTCACATACACACAAACGCACAGACACACACACTCCATTTGATCCCCCAATCTCTTCGAGAGTGTGTGGGGCAGCTTATACTGTGAAGTTCTTTGAAAAACGACAGATCACTATCTTATCTCTTCACACCCCAAGACTCTGCAGCTGCCTTTAAATTAAATCACCATGAATGAAATAATGGCTTCCATTATGCTCATTAATTGACTGGCAAGATGAAGCCAACTAACAGGTGAGTGGATACTGCCCTCTGGTGGCAGCTACTAGAACATGCAATGCAATATTGAGGTCAGCCAATTCAGCTTGGAGGGGGAAGGAGGGTGTGGACTGAGGTTGGCAGCACTCTCGGTGCCATTAAATCAAACAAGCAGGCTAACATACAAGTCTTTAACTCATTTTTTTCTTTTTAAAACAAACTGGATAAGCAGAATTTACAAATGTTAGCAACTATTACATCCACATAAATTGTAGGATTGGTATTAACATTTCAGTGAATTACACTCGTTGAGACAAGAGAATCTGGCAACAAAACAAGAAAACGTCAGTGTTATTGATGGATCTCAAGGATGAGAATAGAATCCTACCTAAGTGTTACTGGCAGCCCTGCAGAAAGAGGCATAACTGAAAGTTAGTGCATTTTTCTCTTACCACAAGAATATGTTTACCCAATTAGATTTTTGTGTCATTTTCAACATTACAAAAATCTCTGAGGTGACTTATCCTCTTTAATTTAAGCTTTTTTTGTTATTTTATATGTTTTATGTTTGTCATTGTCTGTAACAGGTATCTCATCTGTCTTAGCCAGATGAATGTTTTGAAGAATCTCATTGATTGCGATTGTTGACTGTTTGATGAATTCTTGATTCAGACAGTTTGATGAATTAATATGGACTGTCACTGGTTTTTAATGTACCTCTCTACAAGTTATACAAGTTTCCTCTACTCCCCTCAGAATACTCATCATAAACCAGCTCAAATGTAACATTTCACATCGTCATATGTACTGTCCGTTCATAAAGAAAAATCTAATGATTGAGAAGACCACGAATGTCCATTAACACTCCCAAGCTATGCATGTGTTTGGATAGTTTTGTGCCTCGGCTGAATTTACCAAACCCAAGAGCCTGTGACTGTGCCGTGATGCTGAAAAGGAACTCCTTACTCCACAGGTGGCTTTCTGGAAGGGATGTCCAGACAGTTGTGAGGGTTGGCTACACAGCCTCTTCATGTGGATGTGAAATATAATAGGATAACTATTATATTCATGGAATATGAATGAAGTAATATCTCACCTGTGTCTTATGGGCTGCTTAATATTTATTTGCTAACATCAATTTGCATCCATACCTCTGTATCAAACACAATAAATAATATAAATGTGATAGTCATTATAATAATATGAAGATCTTATGGAATGAAGGCAGTGTGAAAGGGGTAATGCATGGATGTAGACTTGACTGAGGACTGTGTCCAAAGGCCATTTTCACCGTGTATGAGAACATTTATGTGAAGACTGAGTCGTCCACAAAATGTGCCCATGGTTTTCCCAGCTGTCTTATCTGGTAAGGTGGAGAAAACCTTCACTGGATATGGAGTTGGAAGATTATACAGGATGACCAGATTTTTATCAATGGGAGGGTAAGACTTCATAAGCCCCAGACTGGGAGGATCTACCACATTGCCAGCCAATTGGCTGCAACAACTGAGTAAAAGGCAATAGCCAGGATAGCAAAACCCTATTATTGGTAAACATTATTACTCAATACTCCCATCACAAAGAACCTATAATATATAGTATCTCTTATTGAACGTATTAGTGCACGCCTTAAAAATTAGACATGTTCTCACTGACAAAAAGGGTGGAACTTTTTTTTTTTTTAAATGGGAGGTCAATATACCATGAAAAATTTGAAAGAATTTGGCTACAAATTACTGATACAAACTAGACAACATATGCGAGCGTTTCAGATGGCCATCCATGTCATATTGACTGACTTAGAAATAGTGAGCAACCCACTCTGGCCTTCCCAGGACAATCACGTGCACATTCCATAATTCCAATCATTGCACTCCCACCTCCAAAACCACCGCAGAGAAGCAGAAGACCCATTCTTCACTGGCATGGAGGGTGAAGATGACGCATTTGATATGACTTGCACCGATTCTATCTGGACATCATGGGTTGATATTTTTTTTTTTTTTTCAGGAAACCTGCCCTAAAATACACAACCAAATGAATGAATGAATTCAAATTAAAAGAGGGAAAGATTTCCAGCACCTATCAAGCCAGGAAGGTGTGGAAAATGTGAACATTCATATAAAGGCCAGATCTGCAATCCACTGACATATGGGCAGTCTGTAGTCTATGGGTCAAGGTAACGGTGGGGACCCCTGAGGTTGGTAGTTCAAGCCCCTTGAGCAAGGCCCTTAACACCACATTGCTCCCAGGGGGATTGGCCCTCGGTTATTCTCATCAAATGTAAGTCGCTTTGGATAAAAAGCATCAGCTAAATGACTAATGTAAATGGCAAATATTGCTTTTCCCCACAATGTCATTTTAATGCTTTATAACCCTGTCCTCCACTGAAGGGGGTTATATGCAGAAACTGCTCGTGCACTGGAAGCAAGGGTTAGTGGACTGAAATCTATGAACAGACAGATGGTGCGATCCCCCTCAGCAGATAGATCCTTATCTCTTTAAACCCTTGAGCTATCCCGTAATTTCCCATTTAACTCCAACTGGGAAACCTTTGTTACATAAATGTATTTATTACAGTTACCAGCTTCCAGTTATCCCCTTGCATGTATATTTGCATATATGCTACTTTTTAAGATTCATATAAACACATTTGTATACAGCACATTTTCCTGCCAATTTAGTTTAAACACCTTTATTTTATTTTTTTTTTTCAAAATTCTTAAAAATGATTTATACAGAGACTACAAATAAAGCAGTTAGGAAATTGACTGTGTTCAGGACCGATGCACATGTGCACAGAGGCTGAACGGTTTCTGCAGTGGCACGGGGCACCCCAGCCCCAGCCCCACCTCCCCCCCCCGGCCCACAACCCCAACCACTTCAGCAGGTCACATGACAGCATATGGGGAGGCAAGCAGGGTGAAGCGAGAGCTGCACACAGGTTACATACAAAAATGTCCCAGTTCTCCATTTTGCTTCCTGTTTTAAATACCGAAATCTTTCCATGACGAAAAAAAAAAAAAAAACAATACAAAATGGATTTAAAAAAAAAACAAAAAAAAAAAAGAACAACATGCCCCAGTCAGTCAGTTTTTCCATGGGGAGGTCTGCTGGAGTTTACATGTTTAGGTCATGTCTCCATCCCTTCCCATCTACCCCCTACCACCCACCCCTCAGGACTCCAGGCCCTGCTTCCCATAGGGCAGTCTTTCGCTCCGATGTTTTATTTTTACAAAAGAAGACATTTACTGCTCTTCTTTCCCCTCCTTGCTTGTAGCGCCGCCCTGGTGGCCATCTCGAACACCTCCCGCACGCCGTCCTTCGTCTTCGCTGAGCACTCCATGTAGCCGAAAGCGCTGATCCGGTTGGCCATGTCCCGCCCCTCCTCCGGCTTCACTGGCTCCTGCACGGGGGGGGAGAAAGTCCGGAGAGTTCCATCAACCCTCATCTTTTCCTTTAAACGGGGACCATCACGCTCAGACAGGATGGAAAAAGCAACTGAGCTCAGTTTTCCAAAATTCAATTAAACCAATGAAAAGGAGTGATTCAGACATCCCCAGCCCACACACCAGAATGTAACCATTTAAAGGGCCATTTTATTCAGGACGATCCCAGACAGAGCCCGAGCATCATGGTCATCTCGCAGACCACAGCCTTTGAAGCCAAACATCCACTGGTAGACTAAATGGACGGCACTGTGACAGAATGCTAAGGGAGCTAGCACTGCTGTTATGCCTTTACGCAGGATACTTCCCCTGAATTTCTTCAGTACAGTACATGACCTAACCTTGTTAATTGTTGTTGATATTCCTAATGGTTTCTTGTTTTGTTTCTTCAGCAGGTCATCCATAGGGTTTAGTCCACGCTAACCCTCCTGGCATTTGAGACTTTTGCCCCCTTTAGCACTTTAACACCCTTGTCCCAAAAGAAATGCACTCTGTGTTGTAAGTCGCTCTGGATAAGAGCGTCTGCTATATGCCTATAATGTAATGTAACATATCCAGCTGTATAAATGGATAGTGTGCAATGCCTAAACTTAGTCGCTCTGGATAAGAGTGCCTCTTTAATGTCTAAAATGTAAATGTAGGTGGTGATGGATGTGTGGATGTTCTCACTATTTAAATAATGACATGGCTGACATTTCAGCCGCACATTCTACTTAGGCAGATTGCCGCGTGTACAATGGCATTGTTAAGAGCATACGGGTAATAAGGACATAGGGCACAGGGTACACCGTCCAGCTGAGCCTGAAAGTTGAGAAATACACAAATACCTTTACTGAAGCATATATCTGATCATTTCGGCGAGACTGCTTTTGCTTTACCTGTTTCATTTTGGCAAGTTCACGCCTCGTGTGTTCGTCATTGCGCAAGTCCTTCTTGTTGCCAACCAGTATAATAGGAACATTGGGGCAGAAGTGCTTGACTTCTGGTGTCCACTTCTCTGGGATGTTCTCTAAAAAATAAAAAATAAAAACAAGGGGTGAGGGCAAGAGAAAGAGAGGTCAGAAAAGGCCGTTGGGGTTAAAAAAAAAAAAAAAAAAAAAAAAGGGAAACAGATGAAACACAGAGAGGAAGTGAGGCAACAGTTGGAGCAGTGAAGACTTGCATTCTTCATATACTTACCCAAGCTGTCAGGGCTGTCGATGGAGAAACACATGAGAATGACGTCAGTGTCTGGGTATGAGAGCGGGCGGAGCCTGTCATAGTCTTCCTGACCTGCTGTGTCCCAAAGTGCCAGCTCCACCTGTAAAAATAACATGCATTACTATACTTGCTGTACATAGCCACTGCTGTACACTTGAAAAACACCTGCTACTGTCATCACCAGAACCCATCCCTAAACAAACATCTCCAACTAATGACAGAATACACATATACCTGGGTGTGCTTGTGTTTGTCTGTGTGTGCGTGTGGTACCTGTTTGCTGTCGACCTCAATGTCGGCTACATAGTTTTCAAAGACAGTGGGCACGTAGACCTCGGGGAACTGGTCTTTACTGAAGACAATGAGCAGGCAGGTCTTTCCACACGCACCATCGCCGACGATCACAAGCTTCTTCCTGATTGCAGCCATGCCTGTCAAACATTCCACCACATGTGTGAAACACAAACAAACAGCATAGCATCATGCATGATTAACCACCAGCTCCATCCTGTCCCTATAGCTGTACACTACGTGTTCCTTCTTACGAATTTCAAAGATATTGATGGAAGGGAAAAAATTGTTAACAGGAAGCATTTTCACAATGTCATGGTTAGTTACAAAAGCTGGCTAGCACCGCTAAGGGCAATCCTTCCATTTATGGGCCAAGTGTCATATGTCCAAAACACCATTTGTGTTTACAATGTTACAGCCAACTGGGAGACTCTACATAAGATGAAATTCAAAATAACCAATTGCATCAGTATAACAACTTGACAAAACATACTTTGGGACAGAAACTCAAAATAGATTCTAGCTATAAATCTACCCATACGCCACCTGTTGCTTGTTACTCATTTTGCCCTCCTTAAGTTGTCCAAACAGAGGAGATTGTATCAAGACGAGACCTGAGCATGTGTAGACATATGACATTTCCTATGGTATTTATACCACTAAATTCCAACAAATGTTGTAATTTTGTTGTTGCTTACACAACAACACCAATGACTCATCCTCACCCCCCCCCCCCCCCACCCCACCCCCCCCCGAAAAACCTGCAAAGCTCAATCCTCGCCAAACTTTAGATGATGTAAAAGTGAAAAATAGTTGATTGGAAATTATTATACAAGTGTGACATGACTGATTATTACAAGTATAATTACATTTCTGAACCATGCTGTTGAGTACACTAGTTTATTCGGAGCCTGTCTATGACATATGCCACATGGTAAACTCTGCTTCATGAAATAGCCCTATATAGTGAACCCTCATTAAACCGGACTAATTGGGGGGGAAAGGAGTATGATTTAACCAATAGTATGATATAACCAGGTGATAACAAAGAACACACAGTAGTCCCACCTCAGCTGTGGTACCAAGCCATATTCACACAGAGTTCGGTGTACAACAATACTCAGACTGTGTCAGTTTTATGAAGTCTCCAAAGAATCCTTTGTGATATGATGTGGCACCACCATAATGGCTACCAATGACAACGAATATTAAAAGAAAGAGGGAAGAGAGAAAGAGGTAAAGGAAAAATACAGCGTAAGTAAGGGAAAGAGAGAACAGTGAAAGGAGAAAAGAGGTAGAGAAAGGGGAGAAAGAGAGGGGAGTAAAGAGAGAAAAAGAAGATGACAGAAAAGTGTAAGGGAAAGAATGAGGGCAATTTTAACCAATATTAACCAGAAGACACTACACATGTTGTTACAGCAGAAATAGTCCATTATAACAGAAATCCGCTCAAATGAGGTCCGTTATTATGAGGGTTCACTGTATTATGAGTCTTAATGGATCCTCACACCTCTTTCAGGACCCACTGCCAACTCAGACACAATGACCATTAACATGGGTGCAAAGCACCTGCACACAAGGCATGGCCTTTCCTTCACAAGCAAATTCAGAGAAAAGGAATGATGCAAACACTTAACCAAACATTGGACAGAGGGAAAGAGAGGGGGGAAAAAAAGTCATAGTGAAAAACAAATTGTCACTAAACAATATAATAAATACAACTAAACCAAGTTCTTAGTTGCATAGGGAAAATTATATGAATATGGCGATTAACATACAAAATACTGGGACAGATACTCCAACAAAGCAGTTATATAGCTCAGACTGGGAAAGTGATGAAGGTGTTGCCTTCACTTATAGATGAACCAATTTTACATGCTAACCTCACATTACGGTAGACAAGATATGAGGGCCAATCAAAAACAGTAAACATGGATGGAGGTGTTACCAACAATAGATCATTTGTAGCTCAGCCTTGTCTCTCAGTGCTACATATTTGTGTCACTTCTTGCAATATCTTGTCTACCATCGTGGAGTAACCTGTCTATCATGAATGTCAAGACCATGGATGTTTTTGTTGTTTCTGTATAGTTCTACTGGTTATTAGATAGCCCACATAAACCAAAAAGATATCTGCACCAAAGAGACAGCAGCAGTCCTGTAAGCAGAATAAGAATTACCCCCTATTTATTGCTACTGTATACATTATGAAACCTGTTGTTGCACTTGCTGTGCAAATAAAACATGTTTGGGTGCACTGCCCGATTCAGTCAAGTTAACTAGTTTAAAAGTCCCTCTACATGAAGAGATGTACTTCACCATAAATTACAATGTGAATAAGTAAACTAGTCAACACTCTAAACACTGCGCTTCCATTTCATACAAAGCAAAAATGCAGGTATTCCATGCATTTCTGTTTTTGCTTGCCAAGTATTCACTTATAAAATGGCAGGTTCTGAAGCCACAGGGGAGTATGTTGAAACTCACACGTGGAAAGACATATTAGCTGGATGATTATAAAAAAAATGCGCAAAAAAGGTGTAGTTATCGGTGTCATTCTTTGTACGACTGCATATATTATATGAATTGAGTAATACTCAACCAAGCGGTCTGTTCTCAGATTTGGGCAGTGCATGACTATACATGAACGTCTGCATCTTTCCTCCTCACATAGCGTCTGCACTGTGCTCAACCACAAAAATCCAACAGGTAAACGTTACTTGGAACGAATGTAAATGAGCAATGACCTCTGCAATAACTTATTCCTGCTAAATACCCCTAACTCACTGTCGAACGTGACTATCATGTTGAAGCGGGTGCTACTGACACCCGATGCTATGATTGATGTAGTGCTAGTTAAGGTATTGCTGCTTATTAAATCAACTGGTGGGAAAGGACTAACCATTAAGTAATGACACAGATGAAGTTCATACTTTAAACCAGCAGGACTAATCCGTTCGAGCAACTAGATAACCATCGTGCCTTTGATCATTGCTGTTGTACGAGAGTAAAAATTTTCCAGAGTGTTTTGGTGCATCTTCTCACTGCATTTGGGAGGGTCTCGGACTCCGGCAACTCAGAAGCAAGATGGCGTCAAGCAGCAACAGATGGTAGTACTTCTAGCTACTAATGGGCACCTTTGTTCGGCCGTAAACGACCCTTGACGTTACTTGCTACAGTTGCGAACTAAATGTATACCAAGTACAAAAAAACTGTTGGTTGACTATGGTGGTCACGGGCAGCCCTAAGATACTTAAAATTAGTGCCCTTTAACCGAACTTTATTCACCCAGTTTTCATAACGCATAAATGTCATGTTTGTTGCATGTAACTATCGCTAGCTATCGGTAGCATATCGCTAGCGAGTAAACATTAGCCATCTAGCTAATCGTTTAGTCAACGTAACCATTACCAGCTGAACACTTCACCAGAGAATGTGGAAATTTACCGGCGAGTATCAAGTCAACTACTGTGCACTACCTATATTGTTGAAGTCATTAATATCTGTGATATTTTTAAACTAAACCAGGGTGAATAACGTTACCTTAAGTTCACAAAGAACTTCAAAGTCTGTAGCAATAGCTAACAATAAAGTTGACTAACTTTAGCCAGTTATCTAAGCTATGATAACAACCAGGTGTAACGTTGCCTGTTTTTTTTTTTTAAACCAACTAACGTTAACACAAGATGGGTTGCTAAATCTCACGTGAGAAAGAAATACAAGGAAACTGGATAAAAAAAAGTTTGATGAAACACTGACGTTATTCGGCGACTCATAACTGAAATGCTATAACAATAAAACATTTACATAATTAATACAACTCCCATTTCCTTAACAGAAATGTTTAGATTTACCTTGTTAGGTAGTCAGCGGCTCACTCCCTGTCTCAACTGAGCTAACACAACGTTAGAAACCTCGCTAGCTATAGCTAGCTAGCCACGGAGAGCTAAAAAGGGCGGAAGCTGCAGCGCACTTGCCCGGCGAGGAAATACGAAAGTAGATAGCTAACGACAGCTAGCCGCCGTCCTCTGGAGCTAATTTGCTAAAAAAAAAATGTCAAAGTTCTACCAAATTAAGCAAAGATACAACTTTAATAGTTATATACTTCATCCAGACCAAAAACTGGACTATGTACGCCAAGAAAAAGGTCTCTCTGAAGTCGCCTTACCTGCAGTTTACGTTGCTTTACAGTGGTTGTATTTCTCACTCTCATACAATGAAACACACAAGTGCGCGCACAGGGTGGGAGAAGCCCGAGCAGGCGAAGGGAAGAAATGACGGGGACGAGAATGAGCCACGCCTGCGCGGGCACGCTGCAGGGTGGATCAGAGTTTTCGATGAAAGAGTCATTATTACGAATAACGGACCGGCCAGCTTGCGATTTCATTTGAAAAGGCACATTGTGCGGCCAACAAAATATGATAATTGCAGTGTTTATAATGATCACAGTTACCAGATTTTTACATGATTAAGTATTTCTTTTTCCACACATCAACAGAACTACATTGTCCTCTGAATTTGCCTGTATGAAGCAAATCTAAGAGGACTTAATCAACAAATGGAGAATTCAGACTAACCTGAGTTAACATATGTAAAAGAAAACAGGACAATATGTTTCCATGTAGTATGTTCGTTTCATTTAATATTAAACAATTTAACGTTAGTAGGTTATTGTCTGACTTTTGTATCAGAATCATTTACACACATTACTATCCACAAATCCATAAATTCATACATGTACAATATTTTATATCATGATATCTTGATAGTAGCACATAAAAGTGTACTAAGAATAGATTCCTTCCACGGCCACATTATGTCAATTCTCCAGTGAACCAGCTGGAAATATGTGCTTTTATCTGCAAAGATAAAATCAGTTAATGCCAATACAACCTTTTCAACATCCAAAATAACAGCACAGCTGAGTGACAAAGGAATTTTGATATTAACATCAGGCATGCTACCGGTTGGTACACTTTGCTTTCGGAGAAATAGAAACATTATTTGCTGTTTGTTGATTAATTGTTAATGTCGACAACGATTTCGCCACACTAAAACTGTGCTTTGGAAAGGGTTTACATTGTATTAAATGGGTAACCTACTTCTCTTACAGGCCAACTATCACATAAATTAAAAAAAATATCTATAAAGAGCACCTCTCTCTATCATTTCATTATACCCAAAGCGAGTATACTTCATTTTTCATTCTTACCAAACTTCAACGAACAATGAAATTAGTGGCTGGTTTAGCATGCCTGGTTAAGAGGAGAATTGGCACAAACAAGATACCACAATTTGGTATTAAAGGCATACAAATCTAGCCCACATTCTGTCCTACATATGTCCTACTATGGAAAATGACAATTTACTTAGATACTTAGTGTGGGTACTTAGGTCAGGTTTTATGACAAATGGCTGTCTTTAACTTAAAATTCTTTCGTTGAAGTACCTTAAATTTAACCAATATTGAAAACAAAATTCTGAAGTATGTTTGTAACGTTACGTTTTGGTTTTCAATGTTTCACTGTCTAAATTTTTGAAGGAACTCCAAGAGCGTTTTCAGATTTTAAAGGCATTTATACAGGTTTATTTAAATACAGGCAGGCGTATTTAACCCAGTTCTGCTTTAATACCGTCACAACTTCAAAAGTATTTCAGCTTTACTGTTGATAAAGTAACCTGATTTATTTTTAACAGACTACTTCCGGGACAAAGGTGATTTCATATCCCAGAGTCCGGAAATGTACAGTAGATTTGAAAAGCATGCGTTTCGGTATGGTTAGAAACTACAGTGAATGACTTTTTTAAATATGGGGCTCTGATGGGTAGGTAGGGTGGATTACGACAGCAAATCGTTTTTTCTTACTTGATTGTTGGGGCTGCATCAGTTGTTAAATAATGTCGAGCCAGCAGGTGCGAGCCTATATCATGCTAACATCTATATCTTTAACGTTATCTTGGTTTATTACAGCTAATGAATCATTCTTCCATAGTATTCATTGACCTATTCTTCATGTATCACGGTATTTATACAGATAATTTGTAACTATACTATACTGGATGGCTTTTTTATTTTTTTGTTTATTTTGTTACAGTAGTAGCTTAAATGTTTAACTTACATTAATCTCCAGCTCTGATTCAGGTTGAATGTTTCCCGCACCAATGGAAGTTTTATCCCGGCTAAACCGCATGCGATGTACAATTAGACTGCTCAAAGGACCAGAGAGACGCCAGGTAGGGGCACCTCGATGAGATTACTGAATAACGGTGTGCAAATGTTGGAAGAAGCATATGAACCGCAAAAAGTGTACATCTGCCATGTGTTGTGAGCGACCCACTGGATCCACTTATAATGTTTGGCCATGATAATGTTTTTGCGCTAGAGTTGGTGCGTAACAGGTCATGATAGTGTCCATCAGACCACGCTTACCAACTCTGCTCCAAATCGTTTCGTGCTTCTGATAACAAGTAAAGGGCAACAGTGTCTTTAGTGCTCCATGACTTTTTTCAAACATAATGTTGTAAATGTGATCATTTCAATCTGTTGGTCCCTAAGTAAAACATGTAGCCCCACACGGCCCTGCCCTTGGGCCTGTGCTTTTAAGCAGACATCAGATGAGCTGGTGGTGTGCACCCCTCTATGACTGAAGTGAAGCCTGCTCTGTACAGTGTCCAAAAGGAGGATTTCCTGTGGTGGACGGCAAGGTCATCATCTTTGCTGATGGTCTCTCTGCTCATCTTTGCTGATGGTCTCTCTGCTCCCAGGGTCTGTGTTCTGCATCAGGGAGCGCTGCCCGGCCCGCTGTGGTCCGGCTGAGTGTGCAGGATGCTACAGCTCTCTGGGAGAGGCAGTTTCGACAGTCTGGGGTCTCTGAGCCGAGCCTGTCGAGTCAATACATCATGGCACACGTTCTGGGTGCCAAGACAGTGAGTGCGCAGGCCAAAATCGTCATGGTGAAGGGGCTTTTCTTGCTGTCTGCCCACTTGTTCCTTTTCCTCCTTGGTTTCCTGCCCTCTCCACAGTCTCAACTAATTAATTTTCCTGTCTGTCATGTCAGATGGCAAATCTGGGACCAGATGTACTGACAAAGACACTGACAGACATACAGACACACCAGTTCTGGAAGCTCTGTGCTAAACGACTTACCAGGTACATATTCTCAGCCTGAATCTGAAATATGTGTGCCTTGTGACACATCCAGAATGTGTCACATATTGCATGTTGATGTGTGACGTGTAGAAAGTTGAATGTACGGGAGATGTCATGGCAGTTTCTTATGTGTGCAGGATGTGTATATTGTGTTATGGTTAGGCTATGCAGTGTATACCTTTTGCTTGATCATGTGTACAGGGTTGATTGTTTAGGCTGTGCTTAGCATGGTGTATAATGTGTTCAGGATGCCGGTTCAGTATGTGATTGAAGAATGGGACTTCAGAGATCTGACTCTGAAAATGAGGCCCCCTGTCTTTATCCCTCGTCCTGAGACAGAGGTGAGGATGTGGACCAAACACGATTACTCCCTCACGTCTCCTCAGTTTATTATTGCTCACATATGAATACAGAATCTCACACACATATTCTCACACATATTGAGATAACTGTTCCACTCTCATACACATTGGTATACACCCACACTAACTGGAAGGTGATGCATTTTATGTCTTTCGTGTCAGGGTGATTCTGGCTAATGTTTTCTCTCTTGTCTGAATCCATTTTCAGTCGCTCTCGGCAGTTTAAATCACTTGTGTAAAAATGCAGAATTAATACTGAAGAGGTAGAGTATGAACTACATCCTCCAACCAACTTGTGTTTTAATCACATCTACCACTAGATGGAGCAGTCGCCATATGAAACTTTGTGTAGAGTACATTGTCGGGTTATTGGACAGCAATGAAATTGGTTTTATTGATTGACATACATGGATGGAAACAGTTGTCCCACATTTCAACGTCATCTGCACTCTGTGTGTGTGTGTGTGTAGGAACTGGTGGGCCTGGTGCTGGAAGGGCTACGGCCAATGCAAGATAGCGGCATTTCTGGTCTGCGGTGCCTAGAAGTAGGGTGTGGCTCTGGAGCCATCTCCCTCAGCCTGCTCCATGCCCTACCTCAGGTGAGCACGAGGAGTGACCAGAGGTTGTGGCCTATAAGTTATCTCTCTGTGTACCAGTTTTCAAAGAAGGAATAACCGCTGTAAATACTATTAAAATTTAACTGCATGACGTTATTAACAGGTTGTTTTCTCCAGCTCAGGGCAGTTGCAGTGGACAGGAGTGCAGAAGCAGTACGTCTGACTCAGGAGAATGCTAACAGGTGACCTTCTCATGACGTGAAGGAACAGACCATAATTCTATACCATAGACGTCTATAGTTTGAGTCTGTCGCAGGGTGGAAGTGTGTGTTTGTAAAAGCTTGTGTCTATGTTTATGTTACAGGTTGGGGCTTCAGGACAGGATAGAAATTCACCAGCTGGATGTGACTGTAGGTAAGAACAGAGAAAAGAGTGTAATCTTGTAAAGTTAGAAGACTATCCAAATATAAAAATAACCTGTTTTTTTTTCTTCTACAGCAAGAGTACTGTGGAGTAAAGAGTATATATGGCATTTATAACAAAATTGATTCTTAGTTTACCAACAGTGTTGTTGTTGATCATTTTTGGGAGTTGTTGGAATAAAAGTTGACTATTTTTGTTAGTTTTCCTGTTAAAAACTGTTTTCATGGACACATTTGCCTGTAGGATAGTGACTATAGACAATTGCTATGAGTACGTCCTCTCGGGGAGGACTGAGGAACCACAGTCCATAATGCGGCTGACCAGAGTGTTCCAAACAGAAAAGTTAGCTAATTACAATGAAAGTTTTCCCAAAGTCAAACTGAAATAAATGGCAGACTTCTTAAAATATGAAGACATAAAAATATTGTTTCACAAGTTGTGTCAGAGGTTGTTGTGAATCATTTTGCCATGATTTTCTGATTATGCTAGCAGTGTTTGTCTTCTCTGAGTAATATTGGTTAGGGTGGGTAACACTAAAGTGAAAACTGGTTATGGTTAAAGTAATTTAATAGGACTCACCTCCATATGCTTTCCAGATAGCCCAGATTTTGAGAATATGTTGTTTTTTTAAATAAAATATTTATTGACCTTAAATCTCAATGAAAACTGAAGGAAAAATTGGTATGACCTGGAACCTTGGGTACTGTAGCAGTTAATATGACATCACAAATGTTGCCAAGGTTATTTTCAGTTTGTATCACTTGCATATTGCATAGACTGTTGCGTGGCACTTGGACCCTGCTGAGGACAACATACCCTGTTCCAGGCTAAAAATACCATAGGGGGGCATGATTTATGACTGCCATGCTGCTGGCAGCCATGTTTGATAAGGGCTGTAGTGCCGGGAGCCATTTTTGATAGGGGCAGTACCAATGTGAGCCATGTTTGTAAGGTCCTGTATAGCTTGGACCTATGTCAGCAGTGGACTCTAATGCTGAGAGCCCTCTCACTGTGTCAGTCTTCTCCCCGCTGAAGATGCGGAAGTGATCTTGAGGGAATGCAGTCGGGTCAGTGCCCTGATCAGCAACCCCCCCTACCTGTTCTCCAAGGACATGACATCCCTGGAGCCTGAGATTATCAGGTGAGGTTTTGGGAATGTTATGTTCGAATTATTCACAATAAATTAACTTTCAATTTGATACTTACCTACATTTACTTTAATTAGCTGATTTTTAAAACCGAGCAGCCTCTCTCTGTGTTCTAATAGTGCAAGTCACAAATGTAGTTTTGATTGACATTTATATCTGCGTATCATCATCATCATTAGAATATAGGATATAATATCAATATCAAATAATATGGCCAAGCCATATCATATAAAAGGAGAATAAAACTGGCCCCAGGATAGATCCCTGAGGAACACCACAAGTCAATTTTGATGAAATACGGTGACAGCCAGTTCAGTGCAGTCCAAGAGATGTCAAACCAGCTTTTGAGGCTCTTGATTAAAATTGAATGACTAACGGTATCAAAAGCCATGCTTCGATCTAAGCGGACAAGGACAGAGCATTCAGCAGTTTCAAAGTAGATCATTAACTGACCTTATTAAGGCTGTCTCTGTACTGTGATGAGATCTGAAGCTAGACTGGAATTTTTCAAAAACATTCCTATTTATCGCAGTTGTTTGGAAACTAATTTCTCTAGAATGTTCATGTTTACAGTCATTCTCAGTCCTTTTTTTCATCCTAAATCCATTAAAACAATCATTCAGTTTTTGAATTGATTTGCTGTATATTTAAGCAATTATATTGCATATATTTTATGATTATATTGTAGCACTGTATACTTTGATTCATAAGCATCTATATACCCTGATGATTTTTTTTTTTTTTTTTGGTAGTAAACCTGGTACTAACTCCTAGGGTGCACCCTCATACTCTATACCCTCTTTCCAGGGTCCCAGTACTGGAGGGAGGCAGGAGACATGGTTGTAGTGAAGGAAAGGTGGATACATTTTTAAGAGTATTGGGGCACACTAGTGTGTGTTCTCCCATTTCCTCTTCCCACTCCCCCCCCCTTTTTTTCTCACTACTCTGCCTCCTCTTTTCCTTCACCCCCACCCCCCTCCGGCCCCCCCCCCCCAGGTTTGAAGACCCCGCTGCTCTGGACGGGGGCAAGGATGGGATGCTCATCATCCGACAAATACTGGCTCTGGCTCCTCAACTGCTGACACACAATGGGTAAAGCTATACGGCACACACGTAATCCACATGTAATCTGTGTTTGAGACTGTGAGCATATGTGTTACAGCATAGAGAGAGAAAAAGACGGACTGTGTGTATGTGTGTGCATGTGTGTGTGTGTGTGTGTGTGTGTGTGTGTGTGTGTGTATGTATGGATGTGTGTGTGTATGTGTGTGTGTGTATGCGTGTGTGTGTGTGTGTGTGTGTATGTATGGATGTGTGTATTTATAGCACTGGGCCGTTGCTTTAATCCAGCTAAGAGGCTTTCCTCGCTGTGGTCAGAGCCAGTTCATGGAAATAGACTCCGAACTCAATCCCAGCATTTTCATGGAAGCTGGGAACATGTTCCTGGGACGGGGGGAACCCAGCACGGCTCTAGTGGTTACTGTGGCCTGTTGGCATGGTTACTCAGCGGTTCGGTTAGGTTTTCCTGAATTTGTGCTCGGATGTTCAGTTGACACGTTGCCATGGTGATACTGGAGAGGCCGCAGGCCCACTGTCATGTCAGTGATGGGGTATTAATTTTTGACTCCTATGTGCCATAACCAGAATCCTGTAAGATTCAAACTGCTAATATCACTCTTCACAAATTATGAAACTGCACATTCCAGACCAGCTCGGATCCTCTTCCCCCAAAACAGCTCTTAAAGACAGACTCACTTGGCTCTTGTCCAGATTGTTCATACATATATCATTGTCATTTTTACTCTCAGCCGCGGTTTTAGAGACATGAATAGTTGAATTTTGTTTTTCCAAATGGCTGAATGTAGTGAGTAAACAGTGGGGATATTCACAAGTGGGAGGCCGAATGTTCCAATCAGGTAGATAAGCACTCAATGTACGGAACACTCTGCACGGAACTCAGCGGAACACTTACTCAGTACATTCCGGGCAAAATGGATGTCCCACAAAGCTCCTGGAATTCTTAGCGGATTCTTAGGGTCGTGTGATCTATAGTAGCGGCACAGGATCTCAGGGATTATGTGAAACTGATTGAGCTGGTGGAAGTGGGCAGTGGTAGTCGATTCAGTCCATTCCAGTCTGCTTTACCTGCTATTAATGTCAGCAATATTGCAGAATAAAAAAAGTTTGTCTTTCAATACAAATACTTTGAATATGGTACATTTCTAAATATAATTAGATATTGGACTATATTATTGAGGGCAATTGATTTGTGGCATGTTTTTCCAGTGAATCATCTAGCCTATAGGATGGTGTACTGTTTAATAAGAAAATGTTTTTTATTTCTTTATGAACTTTTTCAGTACCCATCAATGACAGTACTTAACCCCTATATTATAGGGCATATATTATAAAGAATATTAAACGATTGACAGAATTTAAATTGATTGTGAAGGTAAAAAAAAGCTCATAGCCAACCCCCTTGTTCTCCAACTACCTCCACAGGCTTCTGTATTTAGAGGTAGACCCTCGTCATCCTCCAATGATCCAGCAGTGTGTTCAGGAAGAGAGGATAGCAGGACTGCATTACCTTCAGACACGCTATGACATCACTGACAGGTATGTACTTTATTCACTCATGGGTCAGTGCTGCAGCAGAAAGATCAGTACTGCTGCAGTCAGAATGTGACATCACAGAAAGGTCAATACTGCTGTAGTCAGAATGTGACATCACAGAAAAGCCAATAGTGCTGCAGTCTCATTGTGGCATCACAGAAAGGTCAATAGTATCGCAGTCACAATGTGGCATCAGAGGAAGGTCAATGGTGTTGGAGTCTCATTATGATGTCACAGGAAGGTCAATACTCTTGCAATCACATTGTGATGTCACAGAGAGGTCAGTCCTGCTACTGTCTCATTGTAAAATCATTTCACCAGTACTAATAGTGTTTCCTTCTCTCAGGCCACGTTTTTGTGTTCTGCAGAGAAGAGGAACAGAAGACTGATCACAGGAAAGAAACTGTGATTCCTATTATAACAACATCATTATGTATTTATTTTTAATATTTGAAAATTTTTTAACTATTGTCTGTTGTTATCTCATCCCGAGCATGTTCTGTATTGAAAACATCAGCTATGACTATGCCAATAAAGCCTATTTCAAATTAATGTAGAATTAAACCTGATTAGAAATGAGGGAAAATCATGAAAGAGACAAAAGAAGGCTCCACTAGGTCATTGCTTGGCTGGTACATTCTGCCCAACCAAAAATTCTGGATTACTCACTTCCTTACCCCCAGGTAATCTTAAAAGGTTCATATTAGTCCATATTCAGTATTTGGGGACACAGAACACCCAAAGCCTCAGGGTGAGAGGATGAAGTTTCCAGGGTAGAGAGGAGCCAGAGAGCAGAAACCTGCAGCCCCCCCTCCTGCAACCCTTAAAATTGCCCCCCCCCCTCCCCTGTGTGGAGGGAATTAGATTTCACTGGCTGCCTTCCAGCCCACCCCCCTCACCGCCCTGCTCCCCCGCTCCCCACCTTACTGTTGCCACCCTGTGCCTTCTCTTTTCATCAGTGTACCCCTAATTCTGTTTGTCCCTCTGTGAGCTCCTTAATTGTTACTGTGGTTGTTTTTGTTGCAAGTGTCAATATTGTTGTTTCCAGCGATTTACAGTCTTGTGTATTGCGAGGATTATGAATCCTAGTTTTTCAACTGTATTTAAGATAATTTCTAGGTATATTATCTGTCTTGATACGGGGTTGGTCTAAACCTGTTTTTGCTTACTTTGTATTTTACTTGAGTCAAAAATGTTTCAGGTGAATAATGATTCTAAAATTATATATTTCTAAATAATTCAAAAATTAAATATAGAATTATTTAATTTAAAATTCATTTGGGAGGGTGTTTTTTTCTTCTCTGATGTGTTAACCAGAGTAGATGGCCGGCTTTATGTTTTTTTTTTTTTGTACTGAGGTTTTTTTAATTGTCCAACACAAAGGCATAATATCAGAGACCTGCAAATCTCAGAATCCACAGCCTGCAGACAGCATCTAAAGAAACTGGCATGGTTGCCATCGATCGTTCTCTCTCGATTGCAGCATATCCGACTTATCACAGCTTCGTCTGAATCAGAGACGATATATTCAGCTCTGTGGAGTCTGCCTTAACCCCCCCCCCCCCGACACACACACCCGCCCTAGCCTTTATCTCCCTCACCCCCCTTCCCCCCCCCCCCCCCCCGCTGGTTCTAGGAAGTGGAGCAGAGAGTGAGTGAGGGTAATTTGCTGTAGCCTTTCCTGGAACTCTCCTTTCCAGTATCTGGCTGTCCCTGGAAGCGCATGCTCGTTCCATGAATCACCCCCCCCCCCCATCCCCTCTGCTGGAGATAGGGAGATGGATCGAGAGGAGGGGGTTGTGGGTTAATGTAGATTCGATCTTTCGTATTTTCAGGAAACCTTTTTTTCTTTTCTTTTCTTACTACACCGAATGTGAAACGAAAAGACTTGACTATAAAAAAGAAAAACAATTGATTGTTAAAGAAATAAGAGAATACAATACATAAAAATTCCATAAACAATAACTCATGCTGCAAACGTAATGAACTAATTAATCCATTGCAGATGAGTAGTCTAACTTTGCGTATTATTTTGCAAAGAAATAGATCACTATAAATAATGAACAGATGCTTATTCATCAAGTCCTGTACTATAGTTTTGAATATGATTTGCCTTATTTTCCTCCATAATTAAAATGCCTGTTGTCCACAGAGGAAGATGTACATGACAAAAAAAAAAACAAGGATACAAAACTCCTATCCGTTTCTTTGATCACGGAGTACTTAATGGATTGCACTTTATTTCATTTTTTAAACTAAGACGGGAAAAACCCACCATTTTCTTAAACTGGAACTTTTTAAACCCACTTAGTTTAAGAAATTTGTACAAGCTGCTCAACCCAGATGTGTATGAGGAGAGTATACCATTTGTTTGTTGCTGACTCTTCTTTCTGTCGTCACATTCTGCTCGCTTCAGGGTACTAGCAAATCTAGCCCCCGAATGTGTCAACGATCGAGTAAGAAATCAACAGGACCATGTTTTTCATTTTTACTAAAAAATATAATATATTTATTACTATGTACAAGCAGCCATACTGTGGTATGATCACATGAATTCAGATTGATAAAAAAAACAGTCTTCATTAAAAAAAAAGAAGAAAAATAAAACATTCCATACACTCATACTTGTTGAGTCCAAAGCAAACAGGTGCCATTCACAGCATACTGGTTCTGCTTTTGGGGGTGCCATGCCCTCGTGACTGTCTAATTGGGTCAGAGGTGGGGTAAGTGGAGTCGGACCTGGAGCTGTACCGCACCCCATGATGGATGTCCAGTCCGGTCCCGATGAGGGAGATTGTGCCCAGAGAATGATCAGGAGATCAAAGGCTGAATATGTGCCACACCCTTCCCCCCCCCCCACCTACCCCCTCCAAGTCTTCTCAGTGCCGTAGACTTACAGCAATAATGACATTACCTCTCATGGGCAGGTGCACCTGTCCGAGGGTTCACCGCACTCAATCCTCGTCCAATTACCACAAGGTCACGGTGTGCTGGGAGCTGCCCCACTTACTAGGGGGGTGCCAGGCCGCTCAGAGCTGAAAGGGGTAGTCTTGCAGGAAGTTCTGCAGGGGCCGGGGCAGGGGGAGCTGCTCGGGGCGGCTGGTGAGGCGGTTGATGGCGAGCCGCGTGAGGTGCTGCAGGGAGGGGCAGGACTTGCGACAGTGCAGCGGCCGGACCAGCTTCAGCAGCAGCGCGCTGTCCTTGGAGATCTGCTGGTCCTCTTTGCTGGGGGCGGCGTCGCCCTGGCTGAAGCCCACGTAGTGCTGCACCAGGCTGGCCACATCCGGGAAGGCCAGCAGGCGGGGTTTGGCCAAGGAGCTGGAGTCAAGCCTGAAACGCCCGTGGCTGTACTCGATTCGTACGTTGGTGGGGCCGCGCCCCGTCTTGACGGACAGAGTCAGCATGTATAAGGGGTGGCTGCTGTCTCTGATTAGGAAGGTCCCCTCCTGAGCTTCCTGCAAGACTGCCTGTGCCTCACCAGCGGTAATGGCGCCCCAGTACCACCCTGCAGAAAGAGAAAGGACCCATTTTAGTAGTCCGCTGACTGCCCGAGTAATTTCTGCCATGTTTGTTTCAAAACTATGTGGCATCAATTTCACACAAGTGCAATGATACAGTTACACGGCCCCAACGGTTACTGTACATTCCAAACTGCTGTTAAACGAACTTGATCCTGACACAGATATCTGACAAATTGAAGTCTCAAACATGTTATACACCAATTATTCACTATGATAGTCTTCTTTTTTTTCAATCATTGTGCAACAAGTTTGGACTGCCAAAGCACAGCCCACAATATTTACATTCAAAGCCTTCCAGTGAAGTGTTATCGTGAGAAAAATGGAGGAAAGTCCCTTCCCTCTGTATGAGGGCTGACATCCTGTTTCATGACTCTCTTGAGATGCTAAAACTGTTAGTTCCATGATGGGTTATGGGAAGCACACTCACACGTATGATTGTAGGTTATTTGGTTGCTTTTGACTGAAAAGTGATATCCACATTGGAATGTAAGCATGTAAGATGTTGTGTAAACCACTAAAATTGGACCGGTAACAGGATGGAATTTTTCTGGAGGGGAATCTTGCTTTCGCTGTAATTCTATAACCATACACAGCACACCAACACTGCAAGCATGTACAAGAACTTCATCTCATAATCATGAGTCAGCAGAAAGGAAATGGGGATTTCTGAGATAGTCAATTAAAAGTAAAATGTACACCACATGACTATCACCGATAAACAGATGGGCTTTCTCATTTGAGAGCAATAACCTGAGGGAGATATCTGACTTTGGTCAGAGGTATGTGAGGGTATTACAAAGATTGAAAAATGAATGTGCACACTACTGGCTAGTCTGGCTTAGTCACTCAGTGAATAACATACTTCTCATTTCTGCTCTGTCCACCCCTGCTTGTACTACATGATTTATTTAAACAATTACTATCTAACCATCATGCCTTTCACATCCAAAGGTTTGATATCTTTAGGGAATTTGATGCTGTTCCTGTTTCCAGTGAAGCTGAATACAAACCCAGAACCTACAAACAACAAGGTTAACATAACCTTAGCTTGGCAACCATGAAAGAAAATACTAAGAGCAAACGTAGTCACTTATCTGCTGTTTCCCACGGAGAACTGCTTCAGTAGAGGGTCGAAGTGTTTTTTATGTATCAATCACAATGTCTGGGTGTTAATGCTTCCTTGCAAACCGCCCCCCCCCCCCCACCCGCATGCACAAAGTGAGATCACTGCAGTACCTGAGGTTTCCAGGTAGCGAAAGGTCTTGGCAATGGAGCGCAGGTCTTCTGTGGGGTCCCACAGCTGGGGGGGGCTCTGCAAGCAGCGAGGGGGTGAAGACGTGGGGAACCCCAGGTGAGCATCTGTCCGCATGGTCAGCGGGACCACCTCGGCGGCCGGAACAGGCAGCAGAGCCCTGGGGCTGGACACAGGAAGGGACAGACAATTACTATGGAGATGAGACCGGTGCGAATCACACTGTGACATTCCCTTGGACTTGTGGAGGAGTGTGTGACACAAACACAGAGACACCCCACCCATCCAGCGCTGTTATTTTATATGAGATAGCGCTGCTGTTTCCTACTGAAATTTCTCTATTCCAATATGCACACATGAGAGTCTGGACTGACTGAGATGTCTGAGGACATCCAGGCCTACATACTGGAGCAATTCAATGTTCGAATGTATGTTTGTCTTTTGAACAATCAAAATAACCGGAGGTGACTGGCAAAGTGATCCTAGAGATTTCTACATTTCTAAGGAACCAGGGAAAGCACTCTAGATTTACCCAGTGAATCCCATCAATGAGACGTGTTAATATTCTAGCACACCACAATTTATTAGCCATTTTAGGCTGGATGTCATTATAAGGCAAACTGGATGCAATTTTTGTCACTTGCCATTCCAGTGGGCAGGGCAAGGGGAAACTAGTTGAATTTTGGGCTAACACTGTCCCAAGCCTACTTTTCGGACATTTTGTCAACCATAAAAAGGCATTTTTTTACAGTGTAAGGCTTTGCATATCAAATATATAATGGGCTATCGGCAGGAAAGCAAACAAACCATTTTCCATGTGGAAGCACAGCTTTTTTGCATACCCAATGAAAGATAATACAGTTCACATTTCTTTTGTGCCATCTGCCTCCACCAGCTGAATGCGTTCAAGTGCTTTATGTTACAGAAAGGGCTTAGTCATTGTGAAAGAACCGCTGAGGAAGTAGCAAGAAATATCCGCAGACTTTTTTTCCACATAAAGCATGAGTCAAAAGATGTTTTTTTCTTCTTCTGGTGAGACAGACCTTTGGTGGTATTGGAACACGGAGTTCCCCTTGTTCGCCAGAAATTCATTTGAACTCTGAATTGGTCCAAAACAGACAAATTGACATGAACAGATGTTGCTTATAAATATACTGTCCAACTGTGATATATTCTGACTGCTAGATAGATGCTAGTATTGTAAAACGATGGGATTCCCCCCAACATATTTCTCAACTTTTAAAAAAGAACATCCACTTAGGATCAGAGTACTGTGCAACCGGTGAAACTGTACGAAGCGCCACAATGTCTTCACGAAAGTACACGTTTCATATATCTGCTTAAAGGCTTTCAAATGAACATAGTGATAAGACTTGGACATTTTTATATACACGTACAGTAAAAACATGTTTATATACATACAGTAGATTTTTAAAATATTGGTATCGTTGACGAAGATGAACAAAAATGTTTTACAAAATAAAACAGATAATGAGCTGTATTTCATACTCAAACGTGAAAACTACATTTTTTTATTCTTATATTATGTTTCCAAAAAGGTTTTTATGTAGGCTATAGAATTACACTACAATACATAGTGCCACCTACACAAAATAAAACAATGCAATTCACTCACCCTTGTACGCAGAGAATCATGTCAGGTAACACAGGTTATAATCCCTCGGGTTGTATTCGTCGACCTTTTTTTTAAAGCCCGCAACTCTTCAATAAATATGATATATATGGAAACCTTGCTCTATCACCTTTCAAATTTATTGAAAGCACTGGTTAAGAAATAAGACTTCGAGTATGCCTTTGGCAATTCAAAGAAAATCGTGAGACTGGAAATTTGGTTGTTAAAAAGAAAAGATCAAATAATGTGTTCGAATCCGTGACGATAAAACCTTATTATAAAAATTATACAGTACCGAGAATATGAAGTATCCGATCCAGTACGACGTACTAACGCCAAAAGATATCTAGCTTTAACGATTAATAACTCCAATGTAAAGACAATCGTCAAGTAATATGGATGAACCAGACGCAGAGCCTCGTCTTTTAAGTGGTGAAGGAAGTATGTTTTACAGTATTTGCGAAAACAGAGAGAGAAAAAAGCTCAGTGGGTTTGGCTTTACGAGTTCACAGAAGTTCCAGGAATTGTGTTCTGGGAATTGCTTTGCATTTCAGCGCCTGTGACGACATCAGCTCGAGCGCAGCTGCCCACTTAGTTCACAGAGCAGCGCTCCAACAACGCACACGGCAGACGGGCTGTTCACCTGCGAATGTTTCCAGCATCATTTTCACGCTTTGACTGTATAGCCTTTACGTACTAAAATGTGATGAATTACTCCAAAAGTTGCGCTCCCTGAGCCTTCTCTACCGACCACTAACGGCGCTAGTGGGCGCTCAGTTGGGTTCATAGGAAACACTGCCGACGTTTTTCCAAGTACTTTCCAGGAAAGATGAAGCAGCGACATACCGAGGCTGGCCTATCTACGTCGTGCCCTTTCCTACTGCTCCGCCCTTGCTATTCTGAGAATGGAGTGTATCTTTATGGGTCCCTGGAGTAATAAGTGACCGCCTATCGAGGACTTTGTAGCAAAATACAAAGTAAAATTAAACAATCTTAAAGGTAACATTACCATCTAGTAGTAACAAAGTGAAAGCTACGTGGAAGCGGACGGTTTAGGCTACTAGAACACTGGCAGTGTTCGAAGATTTACGATTGAGACTAGAACACTGACGCAGGTCTTACATACTATCGCCGGGATTCTTGTTTAGATCTCATAATGTTTTGTATTTATCTTAATTGTCAATTCGTTTATCTCAACTTGTAGCTATCTCAGAAAATGGCCTAATTGTGTGCAAGGTTGTGATTTCAGTTCAGTTAGTGTCTAACACTATTAAGTCTTATCTAATAATTAAATCTTATACAAGCCCCGCACGCATTGAGTAAGGAAGTTTATACAACTTGAATCTTTACAGAAGACTACGATTCTCTCCGTTGCACTCAAAAGAAGATCAGCTTATAGCGGATCAATTTATCATTTGAAATTACAATTATGTGATTTAAGTATTAGCTCGGGAGCATGAAAAGCTGTAAAGTCTTAAACAGATGAAGTCAATTTAGCACCGTTAATATTTGTGTGAACATTTCATGTTGGAGGTTAAAAATTACTACAGTGTTTTTACTCACGTTAATAATAAAGTTCGCTCTCTGAAATGATCGTTATCTTTTTACTGCTGTAAAACATGAATGTATGATCACGTTGTGGCCTGTTGTGCTCATACCAGCAACTGCCACTGCAAGAGATTTTAAGGTCTGCCAGTGAGGTACACCACAAATCCACTGACATAGGTATACGGTGGGGAGTGCAGACACTGCAGAGCAATAACAAAAAAATGTTTAGATGAGCCACATGGCAACAGCAGGGATGGCGTGGCGGGCATCTCTGACTGCAATGCACAGCAGCAGTGTTTCTTACTTCTAACTGAGGAACACCACTCCTGGTGTGAAGGCCATGCAGTTGAGAGGATTTTGAGTGGAGGAAAACAGCTCACTCACCGAGTGACTTCGCACCCCTAATAATAATGTAATAACCCCTAACAACAACAGTAATAATAATTTACATATAGATTACATTTATACCATGGTTTATCTTGGTATTCAAACTGCTAAACACATAACCCTCACTTTTGATGATATTGCCCTGGTGATCAAATTGTATTTGGTCTGGGGTGTCCATGAGAGGGTTAAGGTGGGGAAACTCACCTCAAAATACCACCAAACGTGTTATAAAAAGAGCAGAATCAGTTCCCTTAAAAAGGCACCTGGTTCTTTTATATCTGTGGTCTATTCATATCGCTACTGTGCCACGAGTTTGAAACAAGGAAGCATGCCCACTTGTGTTACATAACTGTGAGCTGAATTACGCAGGCTACACTAGCTTGCCTTGTAGGTACACTTCAACCCAACTATTTTCAACAAACCCGAACAAAGGGCAGTGTAGCCCTGGCGCTCAGTGTTTTGTTGGCCTTGCTCTGGAGAAATCTGGCTTAATTCCACAAGTTCATTTGGCTTCGATCAGAATTATCTAAAGCCTGGTCAGTATGCCGCGAAAACAAAGTCTGAAGCTATAATGAATTGAATAGGAAGCCCTACTGCTATAATGGGTGAGGAAGTATGAGGACTAATTTGTGCATGTTCGGTATTAGGTAGTGTCTAGTATCAGTCTCATAACCTTGTTGTAGTTAGCGTGACCAAGATGAACCACAGTGGGATAAGCCTGTTCAACATTTGGGGATTTGTGTTACTAGTAAGCAGATGGCCATTTACTTCTTGTAATTAATCATTATCTTGTTGCGAGGGTTTACAGGAGGCCATCCCATCCTTTGGCCTATAACATAACACTGGCTAAAAACTCCAGTCTCACAATGTTTCTTCATGTTTGCACTGCTTCGCAGTTTAACGTTAACGCAAGCACAAATTTTCTTCTGAAGCCCCTTTGTTTTATTTTGCATATGATTTCCAACAAATCATCTGACCCCTATCCTATCTTACCTGTCCAACCTGTCACCTTATCACATATTGCAGTGTGCACATATATATATATTTGGTTGTGCCGTATTTCCTGCCCTCTCAGTGATGCCCACAAACACAAGTGGGAATCATAATTGACAGATGACAACAACTTTGCTTTGCTAATATGGAGCTTTCTGGAGATGCTTTAAGCTACTGCTGCACAGGTTTGCAGCATTTAATGTATACCTACTCAGAAGCCTTTGTTTAAAAACTCTTCTTTATCATCAAGTACGTCTTGACTGGATGGTATGGGAAAAGTGTGACCTTAAGCCTAATAATGCCTTGTCTGTGTGCAGAATTATCCACAGATACGGCCTGAATAAAGTGCATACACCAGTCAAAACACAGACACGGATTAAAATACAGATAAAGACAAGGATAAAAATCTTGCCAATGGACATTTTGTTTTTGGAGAAATGGAAAACGTATGAAATGGCTGCAGACCCAGGCGTTTCCTCCGTGTGTGGTTGGGATCGCAGCGGACAGAGTTCCCACAGCTGATCTATGGTGGGTCTCATTCAATTAAACTGTTAGCTTGTTTAGTGCTTAACTAGCTAAGTAATCCCACCAGCTTTTAGGGAAAAACATGTTTCATGCCAACAACTCGTACTATCTTCACAAGATGGTGATTAGTGAGAAGTACTAACTGACCGATGGTTTATTAGCAAAATACATTCCCTCAGGTGGCTTTATGCTACAGCAGACAGGTTTATCAGGCCCTCACTAGAAGGAGAGAGACTCTTCGCTGTGTAGCTCTGGTGCCCTAAGCGATGAAAATAAAGGGTGTCTGGTTGCAAGCGTCAATGGACGAGCAAGTAAGCAAAAGGGTGTGCAATATGAGGCAATATGAGTATGATGGCTGTCTACCTGCTACCTGAGAGAGGTGTGGCAGATTTCTGTGCAGGTCTGCAAATGTTGTTATATGGGCTTGGGTCAATGCAACAGCCATTTGTGTCTTTTAAGGGCTAATGCTAATTCAGTCAAGATTTAATTAGCATTATTTTTTCAGCAGATTTTCTCAGCTGCATATCTCTCGACAAGCAAGATAAAAGGCTTTACATGAATACATACTAATAGATATATTACACCCCACCAAAGCTACATTTCTGGAATTGTCATTCAAAAGCATAATGTAATGTCATGTAAAAAAAAGTCACTACATTTATTGTCATCACAAACCATTTGACTGTATATTTGCATTAGGGAAAAATTCAAGCAATTACCAGCTTCCCCAAACAAAAATCTGCTATTTACTATGTGCAGCAGTAACATGGCAATGTTGACGGGGTGAAGAAAAGGAAAGAGGGGCAGTGAAGCTGCAGAACGGGTTTCTTCCTCATTAACAGGCTTAGTGCAGCACTGCAGCTGCAGCAAACCACCAACAGACAGGGGCGTGGACAACTTCCTGCTTACGGTGCATTTGCAAGCATGGTTTCTCTGTTAACCGACTTCTCGAGAAAACCTAAAAACGGAATGCCTTGCAATAGCTCAGGCTGCACACGTCTTGCAGGTGCTAAAGTTCTTTATCATCCTCTACTCCAAAATCGACTGATATGAGTATGCAGGCATTTTTATTTCACCCTGTTTTGGAAGAACATCTCCGAAGGCACTAAATGAGAATAAAATTCAGCTCTTCTCATGCAACGCCCCCAGGACCAGCCTGATGCCTGAGCCCCATGTTGAAGCACCCCTCTCCCCCCAAATGGGCCATTCTCTGCCTAACAGAACTGTCTTAAATGTCTCAGGGAGAATCTGTACCTCAGGAAGCAGCTTGCAGTACCTCCTCCCATGACCAGAGTGGGTTAATAATCACCACCTAAAAGCTATCTTCAGGCCCTCTGAACAAACATTTTTAGAATTAGCAACATTCAAACTGCCTTTGCCATTGGACGGTTTTAAGTTGGCTCACCTTGTAAATGCACAGGTAGAGCTGCAGCACATTCACAAAGTAACAAACCAAATTAAAACCATCCAATGGTAAAGACAGCTGGGATGTTGTTCATTCAGAAAATGTTTGTTTAAAAATGATATTTTCTTGGGAAAAGGAGAGGATATCAGTCATACGATCGATATTTTTCTTTTCTGAATATACATTTGCAAGTAGGTGTGGTTTATTATTAAAAATGTGAACTATACTTCATCACAGGACGCAAGCAACGCTCAGATACACAGGACTTTGATTTAAATATAAAGTAGCAAGGAATTTAAAACTTTTATTTTCTAATGATTGCTTTATTAAGTAATAGTGATTATTATTATTATATAATGCCACCTTTAAATGTTTAATAACCAAACATTGCACCAAATATGTAAACATGTAAAGAATTTAGCTCATCCTCACTCTGCAATATAATTGCAGTCAAAAACAATGTCAGCCAAGTATACAGAAAAAAAAAAAGATTTTATTTGGAATTCCTTATCCGATAATCTGAGAAATCTTGGTGATGTCTGTCGTACGCACATGAGCATCATATGTGCTATCGCAGACATGGGGGAGGGAAGCGTACAGCAACACAGTTGCAGGTGGAGCAGGCGGGGGTGTGGTGGGGAGGGGGAGGTCTGTGAGAGAGAGAGGCTGTGAGGGGCAGGGTGATTGACAGGCGCTGGATGGAGGTAGCGGGAGACAGGCCGCAGGTGCCTGCTTCCCAAGGGACTCTGTGAACGATGCAGAGAGAGGGCGAGGAAGCCAGAAGGGGACAGGGGAAACCCATTTCATCTCGCACCCTCATGGCTCCTGCTTGTCTGTCTGTGCACCTTTTTCTGCTGAGGTCACATGACCTACATCTGGCTCTGACGCAGGGTGATGAAGGAGCCGAGAGCCTTAGCTTTGTTCCACTCTGCTTCAGGAAGCCTTTTCATATTTCATATCATATACAACTTATTATAAATCTCCGATAAAACAACCTCCTACCTGTGTGAGTGTGTGTGTGTCTGTGTGAGCATGTGTTTTGGTGTGTGTGTGTGTGTGTGTGTGTGTGAGAGAGAGAGGAAGACTGTGGAGAATACAAGAGGAAGATGGTGACTGAATGTGTGTGTGTGTTTAAGGCAGAGAGAGAAAAAGTGTGTGCATGTATGTGTGTATGCGAGACAGAGAGATCCTTCAAGCTTCAGTGCTGATCCCTATTTTTTGATACATGTGCAGAAAAAAAAATTAGAAACGGTTAATAAACACAAGGAGAAAAAGGTAAAACAACAACAGAATCTTCCATTTCCTTCCCCTCCTTCTGGGTGACAGAGCGCGGGAGCTGGTGGGACACGTACAGGACTGGGGTCGTGTCCACTGCAGGAGGGGGACAGGGGCAGGGCCAGGGGCCAGGGTGGGGACAGGTAGAGCCCCTCCGCACCCCTCTCTAGTTCTCCTCCCCGTTCTCCCCAGGGCCCTTGATTATCCTCTTGTTGCCCCGCTTCCCGGCCGGCCCGCGGGGCTTAGCAAAGGCCTGTTTGAAGGCGTGCTGTTTGGGGTGGATCTCTTCATACAGCAGCTCCTCTGTCAGCTCCTCCCCAGTGTCAATCTCCATCTGCACGCACACACACACACACACACACACACACATACACATATGCACACACACACACACACAGAGCATATATGCACATACACACACACACACAGAGCATGTATGCACATGCACACACACACACACACACACAAACAATGAGGATATAAGAGAACAATTGTAAGGCAGGGTTAGAATTACTCCTGGTCACAGCTCTTGACACTGTATTTTGAAGGCCTAAGTCAGCCGCTTATTGGGAAGAAACCACAACGACCTGCAGAAACTGGGGCCCAGCACCCCTGTTATAGAGTGAGGTAATGGTATAGTTTTGGAGCAGAATTTGGGAAGTGGCCATTGGGTATGGTGAAGTGGTATCCGTTCCTAACCTTTTTAGCGACCTCCAGATGGTAGTCCCGCTCCACCTCATCCAGCAGCCGACTCTTGCAACTGGAGTACAGCATTCTCTCCTTGATACTGCAGCTGTACCCGGGCATGGAGTAGATAAACACTGAGAGAGAGAGCACAGAGAGACAGGCACACAGGAAGAGAGAGTCAAATGAGGGTCAAACTGACAGCTGATTGGGCTGTTCACCCATTCCCAGTTAATGGAGCAAAAGGAAAATCACCATGACCCACATATACAATGTTACATGTAAACAGTTCATTTTTGGACATAACATTTGCTGCTCTTGGCTACAAGATAATATCAGATTGTTGGTTGTAAATGGTGAGCCTAGCTGGATTAAATGGCCTGTTCTCATCATTATATGTTCTCATGTCACTGCTAAATGTCTATAAAATAATCTGTGCTATTACTTATATAATGATCCATTACCTCTTCCATTTAAGCACAAACTGTAAACTGTACTGTACTGTTAGTGTAAAGAGCACTGTTCGATACTCAATGTATCCAGTTCTAATTGTAATTATTTTATATACATAACATATAGCGATACAGATGTGATGAGGTAACCACTCCTATAAGGTATTTATTGATATGGTCTGCAATGTCTCTCAGCCAATCACAGTGCACGGCTACCACTAACTGTTCTATAGTTTCATTTATCTATTTGTATACACATAAACTACTGCTTCACAATTTAAAAATGATCTTGTACTGTATATTAGTAGTGTTATGTAGATTGCAAGTTTTGTTAGATGTGCACTGAATCTAACGGATGGGAACAGAAGTGACGGAAGACTGATGACTAACCAATAGACTCCAGGTAGTCCCCTTCATGGGAGTGCTTGTAGACGAAGAAGTGATATCGTGGCGTGTCGGTGGGGATCCTCCGTGGAAGGTCGCTAACCTCTGTGGGGTTGGTGTGCACCAGCTCAATGGTCTCCCTCTCTGTGTCCAACCGCTAACACACACACACACACACACACACAGAAACAGCACAGTGATTATTATGAGTGCCTAAGTGCTAACATAGCACAGAAACACCACTGTGATTAGTTTAAGTGTCTAACTGCTAACATACCCACAGAAAGAACACTTTGATTAGTGCATACACTTAACTGCTTAGACACAGGAAGTCAGAGCAACATGATTATTGTATGGGCTTAGCCACTGATACACACAGAAACACAGCACTGTGGTTGGTGCTGGCATTCAGCTTCTAAAACACAGAAACGATCTGAAATCTCCATGTCTTAACACCATAGAATTAAATCACAGTGCCTGACTTAAAATATTGACAAACTGTTTTCTTTTGCAGGCAGTAGCCATATAAACTGGCATTGTTAAGCTTTACTTTCAAAAGTACTACGATGTGCAATAATTATACAATTCAAGTGCAGAGCAGTGATTATTCCAGCAGCAAAGATATCTTGCAAAAGTTCTGGACACAGTTTTTAATTGAGGAGTTTGAGAGGTTTGAGCCTTAAACATCACTCAAAAAGACAAACTGTAGGCAAACAGAAAGAATAACAAAATAAGCAATAGACTTTGACACTGCAGTGCTTCCAGGGTCACGGGCGAACAGACTATCTTATGTTTAATCTATCCTCAGAAGCCATATGAACCTCTAGCTGGGGAGACTGCAGCTTCTCCATGCTTTACGCTGATAGACATTAATTGCCTTGAAATGCAATACATCTTCTTCCCCGGCGTTCCCAGTATTTCTGCTGGATAACTTCATCTAACTGCTGATACACGGAATGAGGGGGTCACATGCGGGAAAAATAATCACATGTGAGCTGCAACGTTGGGAAATGGAAGCATGGGTATGAAAAATACCTTGATGGATTTAGAAACAAGGCGTAGTGTTCCAGCTCATGATCGAGAGAGTTTTTTTTTTTTTTTTTTTTAATGGATTAGATCATCATGTGACTTGAAACATAATGCAATGCTTCACATTTGTAACTGGGGAGAGTCTGCCTGCGAGTGGGTTGTAAACCGAAGCCGTCACTGACCATGCTGTACAAAACCAAATATGATTAACTTATTAAGCTAAATCGCAAAACAAGGAGGCTAATTGCTCGCTAATTAGAGCGGCACGTGATGACGTGCGGATATTCGCTTCTGGTCACTAACGTCTGAGAACCCTGCCAAATGTTCATGCCTATTACTGAGACAAATGCTGTAGAAACAAGTCAACACTCTGCTAATGAGATCCTTTGAGTCTTCAGCTGAAGCCAATAATAAAAGAAACCTGCCAACTATCCAGCATGTGTGGATATCTCCAAATGTCTGAGAAGCTTTTATGAACAACCTCTTTATGAGTATAAAATATACTCATAAACTCAGCTCTGGGAGGAAGTCTGAACTTTTTAATTTGAGACTCTTATATTTAGAAATGTGTTCTTTCAGATTTACATAATGAACTGCATTTTAATTGATATGATTATGATAGATATTTGCTTTGTATAGCAATTCTAATTAAAATCTTTATTACACCGGTGATGACAAGAAACAGCCTTTTTTTGAACATGTAAAGACTCACTCCAGCCCACAGACTTCCTGATTCTACTTGAAGAAATAAAAATGGAATCAGAGAGTGGTGACAAGTTCATGGACATTTCAAAAGTAATGCCCCTTTATTTGGCCTGAAACTTGGCCAGCAGAACAGCCTCACCACATTTGTACTAAATGAAAGACTCTGCATTAAAAATGGTTTTGGCAGGAAGTAAAAAAAAAGTACTTTTACAGCCTAAACACTCATTCTGTCACTGACATGTCAGTTTTTTCGCTCATTGTGTAACAACATTCTCAAACCATATACAGTAGGCCCGCCTTACGCGCAGGAATTTGGTTCCAGGACCTCCGTGGATGTGCAAAATCCATGGATGTTCAGGACACCTATATAAAATTACATAATTTTACCCTGTACGTGTTCATAACTTGAAACCCCACCTATATGTACGACTAAGAATTGCTGAAACCCACGTAAATCATACAAACTACAGTATTCTAGCACATGGGAATTTTCAAATGTTCTTTTTCGAGAATATTCTGGATTTAATTTATTTTTTTTATATTTTCGGACCACAGGTACCAAACCCATCGATAAGGCTTGCTGACTGTAATGTGGTGTACAGCTGAAAACGAGTAGTATGGTGTGGGTGAACTGGGCCTTAAACTTAGGTTTGTGTGTGTGACGGCGCCCCCTGGTGGCTCACCAGCTGTATGTAATTGATGCGTCTCTGTGTAAGCTGCTGCAGGGCATGGCGAGCTCCTTCCTGCAGAGGGAATGCAAGGCCTTGCAGTGTCTGGTGCTTACTCTCTACGCTGATCTCCGTCTTCACCTGCAGGAGGCGACAAACGCACATACACAATACATTCAGTCTCTATTCCAGGAGCAACTTGGGAGTTACAGTGGAATACTTTTTAACACCTGCAGGGGGCAGACACACATACACAAACACATAGACCTGAAAAAGTCATACAATGCAGGACTAATTAAGTGAAAATATATTCATCACAGAGGGCTATACTGGTTTTCAGGCCTTGGCCATGGGGAAGCATTGTTTCCTTACCCCAAAAAAACTGGTTAAAGAACAAACAAACACATTATAAAAGTACTCCTTTTGAAATTAGTCTAATATTATTCCAATAACAGGCTCAAGAGTCTGGATCTGTATCTGATCTAGGCCCCTCTGCAGTGGTCTGCACCAGGAGCGGGGAACTGTCAAACCCCAAAATCCCCTGATCTGTGGGAGGGAGAGTTTGACAGCTGGGGAAGACGCACCTTCACGCGCCCAGCGGGTCTCTCTGCCCGCCTGTGCTCGTCCTGTGGAGGCAGGATGTGGGGGGAGAGAACGGAGTTACGTGCACGTACAGACACACACTCACACACACACAGGTGTACATGTACAAGCACGCGTGAACACACCAACGCCAACACACACACACACACACAAGGGGGATGTGCACACACGTCTCAGAGAGAGGAAAGTGGTCTTAGCCTGGGGTGTACCTGACTGGATCCCAGCATCATATCCACCCCCCCCCCCAGCACTGTACCCTCCTCATTACCTCTCAAAGTCAGCTCAAAATTATTGACAGCTAGACATGTCTGTCAGCTCTCTCTCCCATCACCATGGTCACTCGCCACTGAACTTTCAGTTCTTCTGGTTTATCCATACTTCTTATCAGAATTTTGGATCACAGAATTTGGTCCAAAAATTCTGCAAACTAAAGGATGTGATATATAGCTGAAAAAACACTGGGATGAGACAAGCAGGAGCCTTTAACCCAACAAATAAATATAAATATATAATTCAGATACGGAATTTCTAGCGATAATCTCAGCTTGGGCTTACTTTCCAGCCCGTGTCACCCAAACTGATTTGGATTTGCTGATGCTCCTGTGCAGTAGAGGTCAGTCGAATTCTTAAATGTCAGAATCCAGTCTTCCAGCATGAATGTGAACAGGCCAGAGAGCTGACGGCAGCACACCAGACAGGGTGACCAGAAATGGTTTCAAGATGAATCAGCGGCACTGTGTTCATGCATTGTTCATACAGTACAACGCACGCAGTGTTCACACAAAGACCAAAAGGTCACACGCCGTCACACAGTGCAGGAGTGTAGAGTGACTTACCCGCACAACCCTGTCCTAAAAGAACAGGACCACAGTAATTACCAAACTCATACGTACACACATGCACGAATATAATAATAATAATACACAATGAGTTGAGAATATGAGAACATATTATGATGGGAACAGGCCATTTAGCCAGACTAGACCCATTACTTACTGAGACCTAAACACATATGAAGCAGCGCTGGTGAAAATGCACCAAACACTACTCCAGGAAGCCCACAAAGTTGTGACACCCTCTGCAATCTACTTCCATAGCAGTGGATGGAAAACTGTGACCCTAAGCTGTAATTTAGCTGTACAGTTATCTCAGCTCTACACACCCAACTCAGTCACTGTCCATGACAAAAGCACTGAGATGAAGTTATTTCATCAAGACTACATGCAACAGCGCTACTCAATAATTTTCTGTGGACATACTGTTTGCGTAATTTTATCTTCACGACTGCCTCACAATCTCAACCCTGCATATAGAAATTGGCGCATGGTAACTCTACTGAAGAGGTGAGACACGGGCTACCATCCTCAGCCCACCATTTAATATACTGTTTCCCCAAGGTGGAAGTATCACCTCCATTATGAGTTCAGTAATTTAACCAACAAGACAGCAACATCACATTTCTTATTATGGGTGAGAAGGTAATGAAGGAAATGTGTTTTAGGAGAAAGTAAGAAAAATGTCCTTTACCGTCAAAATGCTCATACATGTACTAATATGTCAATTTTCAGATCGGTGAGCAACACTGTAAGTCTATAGGACTTCATATACGTGGCTGAAAAACTGTCAGGATGAGTCGAGTGGGCCTTCAAATCTTATTGGGAGACCTCTGCGGCCCGCCTTACCTCGTTGATTTTGATTTGCTGGAGCTCCCGTTCAGCTGCTGTCAGTGGTGCGGGGGCGGAGCAAGAGGTCACATGTCGCTGGTATCCCTGGAGACAGATATCTTCCTGGAGACACAGGAAAAACCAGGAGTGACTGGGAAGCCCACCAAGACAATGACTGACAAGTCAGTTCTATGGGGCGAGAGATTTTTTGAAGGTCCAAATATAATCTTGAACTAACAGCTGGTCCTCTTAAAAGTCTCTTAAGGGCATACCCCTTCCACCAAATTTACCTCTCCAGAATTCAGAACACAATACATGACTCATAAAACAAAACTTTGGAGGGATGTATGAGCTTTTTTCTCTTAAGGAAGACAGAGTCTCTTGCCTCCATTGTTCCAAATAGTTCATCCTTAACATGGCCGCCCCCAAACTCTTTCTTCACTGTGGCACGCGTGGCAGCGTACAGCATCTTCTGTCTCACCTGAGGGTGGAGGAGCAGAGAGTCACCACAAAGGTACACGCAAACACAGACACACACACACTCCTGTAAACACACATGCACTCACGCACACACACACACACACTCACACAGATACATGCACACACACACACACACACACACATGCACGCACACTCCCGCAGACACACCTGCGTGCACACACACACACACACACACAAGGCAACATAACACAAATGTAGAACTAAGTGTTGCTGTTGCAGTGCTTTCTGAGAGCATGTAATTCTTTAGGTAAACCTGAGTTTGTGCTGTCTGTAAAGAGGGAAGTATTTTGACTGTGCACATCACATGATGTTCATGAGAGAGGTATTTATAATGCTGGTCTCTTTCAACATGAAGCGAAAACAGAACTTGGGTATTATTATTATAAAAAAAAAATAAACCTGACCGTGTTTCAATTTCTTTTTTAAGAGCTTGTTTTATTTTTGAGAGTGGGAAGGTGAAGAGAGGGTTACAGACATACAGGGACAACGAAGCAGAAAGGTGCTGGAACCAGGATTCAACCTGCCTGGGGGTTCTGATGTGGGATTCACTAGTCAGCCCACCATGTGGGCCTAGTTCAGCCACTGTGTTTCACTTTCTGAATAACTTCTGTTCTTGAAAATATATGAAGTGTTGACTCAGTTCTCTACCTGTCTGTGTGTGTGTGTGTTTGTGTGTGTGTGCGTGTGTACTTGCATATTTTTACCGGAGACTGGTCAGGTGACCAGGAGATGAAAATCCACTCATAACCCTGGGCATTCTGGGAGTCCAGGCGGTACAGGATGTAGCAAGGCTCCTTGGCATCCAGCAGAGGAAGCAGGAAGTGGTCGTAGTCCCGGTCCCAGCTCTGTGACGGCTCTCTGTGGGCCCCCAGCACCAGCTGCTCTGAAACACAGAGTATACCCCATCTCACACCGAGGCGAGCCGTCTGCAACGCGCCAAACAACACTCAGCTCAAAGACACTGATAAAAAAAAAAAAACAAAGTGGCCAGGATTCCATAACTATGACCCTACCACCAGCACATAAACGCACCAAGTTCAGTGCTCTAGGTCTTTCATCTTCATCTGTTTGTCTCCTCATCTGTCAGCGAGTAGAATTCATGAATTTGACCTAAGCTACTCCTGTTTCCATTAAGCTTGTCAATTTGCATTGCAGTGTCGACTTTTGAAAGTCCACTCAAGCCACTGGCACTGTGACATTCCATCATTCACTGACGCTGAGCGACAGTCAAACAGACATGCACAAGGCAATCTAACACCACGAGAAAATGAGACACTGTGTTCGGGAGTGACACAAACCTTTGTGACATGACTTTGTCTTGATAATCAAGAAAAGGCTATATTTTTAAAGATAAATGTCCTATTTAAAAAAAAAAAAAAAAACAGTGTAAACATTTGATTTGATTTAAAGCAATTGATTTTAAATGTTTCTGTAGAGCAATACGGCTATTAAGGCTATGTTTTCTTGTATCAAAAATATGTTTATGACGTTTCCAGTTGCAGGCCCTTTGCTATAAAAAGTCCTTACTCAGGAAATACATCATAAAGCAAGCACTGAAACTTCCCCATTGCTTTAATGTACAAACACACACACACACACACACACACACACTCACATATGTATGCACATACACAAACACACACACACACACAAACAAACTCACATACACACACACACATATGTATGCACACACACAAACAAACACACATGCACACACACACACACACACACACACACACACACTCACATATGTATGTACATACACACACACACACACAAACAAACACACATACACACACACATATGTATGCACACACACAAACAAACACACATGCGCACACACACACACACACACACTCACATATGTATGCACATACACAAACACACACACACAAACAAACACACATACACACACACACATATGTATGCACACACACAAACAAACACACATGCACACACACACACACACACACTCACATATGTATGTACATACACACACACACAAACAAACACACATACACACACACATATGTATGCACACACACAAACAAACACACATGCACACACAAACACGCATGCATGCACACACACACACACACACACATACAAAGCCCAATGGCTCTCAGGGGACAGAGTGCAGCCTGTCCATGGAGCGTCTCCTCTTATCTCATCGCTGTCTAACACAAACGCTCCCTCTGTCATCCTTCCTCTCAAATATAATCTCCTGTCTCTCATCCCTTACTCGCTCCCCACAAACCCATGTACTTAGCTTAGGTTTCTCTCTCTCTCCTTCTCACTCACTCCCTCTCTCTCTCTCTCTCTGTATCAACAATCTCGACTTAAATGACAGCACTGTCCGTCCCTCTCAGTGCATCAGTTAATTATTTATCCAGAAATTCATCCTCCCTTCTTCCGTCAGTGCACCGCAATCAGAGATATTCCTTACTCTCGCTCTCTCAAACACACACACTCACACACGCGCACACACACACATGATCATACATGACTTTGCACACACACACAAATACATAGTCTATATAGGCACATATTTGAGCGTACACATATGGTCATATACATCAGCGCTCTCTCACAGTGACTGGCAGTAGCGTATGTGACGCACAGAGGAGAAGGTGGCGTCTCCAGTTACTCGGGTTCTGGTAAAGCCGCGGTATCTAAGAGGCTGTGAGGAGATCTGCTCCGATCAGCTCTAGCGTTACTCCTTGTTACAGCTTGACTGACGCCATAACTTCTCCCGGCCGCCATCTTCAGCAGAGCCGCAGAAGCAGAGCGGAGCTCGTGCCAGGTCCTTACATGGAGTTGCGAGGGAGAATACCAAACACGCCAGTCCTTAGCTTTCCCGTGTCACAGGCACCAAGGGATTTCCTTTGATTCACCATCGCTGAGAAGCAACTTTAAAAGACACAAAAGTGATGCTGAACCTATAAATCGCAACTTGTTGTTTTTATTTGGTATTTATCTACATTCACCAAAATGTTTTAATTTTGCTTCCAATCCATTTCGCATAATTAGTGATATTGAATAATGGGGCTTAAATGGGGTAGTCAATCAAACGCCTACGCTGCTTTGTCCTTGAGTCCTGAATAATGAATAAGCATTAATAAGCATTAAGTATTGCTTTTTGAGATTCTGTGGTAGACATAATCAAGACACTGCCAACCACAGCCATTCATAAAAGGCATGTGTGTGAAAGCACTTTTGCCTCGTCTTCATGAATCCAGACACATTTCAGCTGACAGGGTTTGTACTTTCTTACCCCCGGCCTGAACACAGACAGCAAATATAGCCATATGGATCAGTGTGAGCTCACATCTTGGCTGTGAGATCACGTCTCTCATTGAGGTCCCATTGTCACCAGTTATGAACTCCAGACTCAGACTGTAGGCCTGTAGGCCTCATCAGCTCTGGGCTATATTCACTCACTGTGACTTCACCATCCACCCTGCCGCTTGGTCTGAGCTGTGTGTCTAATTCTGAGTGTCTGCCTCTCACAGAAAAAACAACGTACTAAACAGATAGTTATGATAAGCATCTGTGCTTGAGTACGAGTCATTTTAAAGTTTTTTTTTAAATGAAATGTGAAATATTATCATGTATGACTAAACTCTGTGACACAGGAGTTGTGAATGTAGCTGTGTCAGGGTTTGAGACTGGAAGTGAACCACATGGCAACCACAGTCAAGACGGGACACAATTAGCTCCTTCTGCCAAAGGCCCATATCCCGACATCAGGGAACCAATTACATGGCAGGGGCGACATTTTCTGTGGGGTATTTGTGACCTTATCCAGGCTGTACTGCACCCCTGACCCCTCACCTAGCTATCTCAGCCGACTATCAGGCTGTTTGTGGTCTGCCAATATCTGATTCAATGCCCTGACAATAACAAGCAAGACAAACCATTAGCTCACTTAGCGAGAGAAAAGAACAATGATAGAGCCATTTTTACTCTTGTCCTCATCTAGTGGACTGCAGTAAGGTTCAGTGCAAGTAGGTTCTGTAAGGCTAGCTGTATACCTGCTTGTTTTGCAGACGGAGGGTATTTTAAATGTGTAGCTATGCTCTGACAAATTCATGTCGGATAAAATAATAAGGTGAATGACCCTGGGTGGCACAGGCCCAATCACGGATCACAAATAAAAATGACATCGTTGATGGGTGATTTTATTGGCTAATGCTCCATTGGGCAACTCTCGGCTTGGTACATCAGGTGATGCAGAGGTTTGGAACTCCAGCATGATTCCAAACAGTCCTCGGATTCTGAGGCCAGCCTAGCGACTGAACCGATTCAAGCAGCTGAGCACAGCACCTACCCATTTGGCAGCTGTGGCTGCCCCGGCCTGCTCCACTCAGCTCCAGGCCAGTCCCTCCAGTACCCAAACTCTGTGTCCTTGAGGGGGGGGGGGTGTTGGGATGGGGGAGGGGGGGGTTTCCCTGATGCACCCTCAGCAGCAGCTGCTATTCTGAGCGCCATACATTCCAGCTCCGGCACAGGCACATTCTTTCCACCAGCCATTCAAACGGCCGGGGCGGCCACACACACACACACACATACACACACGCGCAAACACATGCGTGTACACAAAGAGGGCTCGATCAGCTGCGTTTCACCCACAAACAAAAACACACATAAACACATGCACAGGAATACAGAACACATAATCTCTCTCTCCCACTCTGTCTCACACACACACACACACATACACGCACATGCGCACGAACACATGCGCACAGAATGCATGGTCTCTCGCTTTGTCACACACATGTGCACACACAATACGTCCCTTTCTCTGTCTCAAATGCAAACACACACACACACACGGACACACACATGCATACACATGCACACACACAATACATCTCTTGCTGTCTCAGATACACACATACGATATACCCCTTTCTCTACCTCTCTCTCACACACAAACTCACACACACACGTGCACATATACAAATAGAGCAGTAACAAACAGACACAATGATACAAGCACAATGATTGGAGGGATCAGGTCTGTAACACTGACACCTCAGAGAGAGGCTGAGGAAAGGTGGAGATGACCTCACTCAGCCCGGTGCTCATTAATCATTTGGACAGCACAGCCAAAGTCATCATGTTTACGGTGAGATATCTATCACCACGGAGACCGAAGAAAAGGCAGGCATGTGACCTAAACAGCCAGCCAATCAGGGGGGCATTTTTGCATAATCTCAACTAGACTGTCGCCATAACCATGTGCAAGTCATCTTAAAAAACATCACCAGACACCCGCCCCCCCCCCCCAAAGATACTAGGAGACCAGGGACCCCAAATAAACCAAGGGCACAAGATGCTTAGAGACATCCTGGAGATAGCTAGGACCCACCCCTCAACCTCTTCAGCCAGCCTCCTGCATACCCCCCTGTAACACACAACACACCGTCATCCAGTCATTTCCTGTCTCTCTGCCTGACCAGCAACAGCCTCATGTGACCACAGACCTGGTCATGTGACCCACAATGTTCACCCTCGGAAATAATATTCTTCTGTGTCAAAATATATTTTGTTATTCTTTCCACTCTTTCTTTGGACATGGGTGGGTTTCTCGCTGAAATGTGCTGCAAACCCTCTGAAAGCATGGGGAAGTCATCTCTCTCCCAAATTCAAAGCCTTCCTGGATACAAGTGTCCAGACGTTGTCACCTGAGCCCATGGGACAACCAGACAGACTGAAAGACACGCAGACATACAGATGGACATGCAAGCCAAGGCAAGCAGGCAGGTGCACTGACACATGCACTGAGAGACCATCTGACCACACACTCTCTTCTACAGACCCCCATGTTTACAATACAGATGATTGTGAAATCTGTTTTTGTCAGGCTTTGAACTAGTTCCACAGAACATAATTTGCATGCTTGAGAGATGTTCTACATCCACAGAAAATGGACACACACTCACAAACAAAAAAAACACACAAACACAAGCTGAAGACATACTCTCAGAGGTGCTTGAAAGTTCTTCATTAATATGTTAAAAACATAATCTTAAAATTGCAATTAAAATTATCACAATAACTTGCATACTACATTTGATCCACATTACCTAAAGGTCACAATAATCAAAAAGCCACTTTTGTAGTTATACAGATCAGGTACATTGACTTCAATAATTTTTGAGGGTGCTAGTCCTTTCCATTGAAAACCAATTTACTGAACCTGTTGAGTCTTCTGTCTACCTGCCTCTCCACCCCCCACCCCACCCCCAAACCCCCCGGGCCCAGTTACACTCACCGTCCCGGATGACCACTTTGATGAGCCTCACAGCCCCCGCTCTCGCCTTGGCCAGGAACTCCCGCAGCTCCGCGGTCGCTATGAGAACCAGAAACATGATGGGGTCAGTGTGCCCCCAGAGCAGCCGTGCAGAATGCTCCTCTCACTCGCGATCAGTCGCAAACGCTCCCGGAACAGCAGAGTACGCGGAGAGAACGCCGGGCGAGCTGGGTGTTTTGCTTTTTCCGAGAGACGTATACGGTAAGTTAGTGGCGTACACTTGGCGTCGGCTTGAAACGGCGGTGTGCGTCAGGGAGAGAGTTCGCTTAAGAGCGTATGAGTCTGTGAGGGACACTGTGTCTCAGTAATTAGGGCAAGAACATGTGATCTGACAGAGAGAACCCGATCCCCCTATTCCCAAATTTAGCTGCCGTTCGCTCACGGCAAGGCCTCAGGTGACAAGGGGAGGGGACACTACCCGGCCCTCTCACCCGCCCCCCACCAGGGACCTGCCAAGACCAAAATCACCCACCCAGCAAATCAGAAAAATGGGAAGTACCACCCAGAATGAATTGATTTTCTTTTTGACATCTGATAGCATAAAAGTTAATACAAATGCTGTGAAATTCTATGACTCCATTACTGTAAATGATTGCCCCCAAAGGAAAATATTAACAGGCCCAGGTGGTGAAATCAACACTGTCTGCAGGGAAAGAAAACTGTCTTTTAAAACTGTCTCATAAATCTCATTAAAAAATGAAGGGATGAATAAACAGAGAATATCAGTATTGTCCTGCCATTGAGAATATGGTACCATTCAAAGAGCAGCAGAGGAATACATTTTTCTATTATGCCATTTTTCTTCAGGTTAGTATCAGAGAGTTGTTATGAGAGTTGCAGAATATTTTGTATTTAACAAAGTGTTCCCCTGCCTTCAAAAATTGAATGAAATTATAATATAAAACCTGAGAAATTGTGGTTTGATCAGAAAAATTGTTTCTTAATGCTGCTGTTACACAGAAGAAAATGCCATTTTAGACCAAAGGTTTTTTTTTTTTACAGAACGTCAGGTTTGTGATGAATTTTCATCAAACATGATGAGTCAGCGTGACGTCTGTACATATGCCTTTAAAAAAAAACACACAGGAAACGCTTGATTTATATTCATCAAAAATGTTGCTTTGTGCAGACTGTTGTCAGTGTGTGTTGAAGGTACGATCACCACTGCTTCACTTACAGGTGTTCTTTTTCAGACCTTTAAGGTAACTGTCACCCTGGGGGAGGAGCAGTCCTTATTTTGGGGAACTTCAGAAGTTTGAGGGTTGAATTTTATAATTTTTACTATGTTTTCATTATTTTTATTATGGCAAAACAAACTCTGACGTTTAGACACAAACATACTCCTACTGAGGCCTCGTCCAGCACCCCTCTGCCTGCCTCTCCTGGCCGCTGCCCCCCGTCCTCCCGACCGCTCCAGGTAATCCAACACATCCTGAGTATGAAAGATTCAGCAGCAGGTAACCCAGGAGAAGCAGGCAGAGGTGCTGGAACCCCACGCGCATCCGTCCCTGCGCTCTGGTTACCGCTGACCTCAGCCGCGCGGAGGGGTCAGGTTCAGCCCCGTCACCTGGGCAGAGCGCCGCACGCACATGCAACGCTGGCCATGCATGCATGGGTGCACAGACGCATGTAAGAGTGCATCCGCATACACACTCAGGTGCAAGCACAAGTAAACCATTCAGCTGCCGCAACAACGTTTCAAAAACATAATAGCCGTCTTTAAATATAGTGTTAAAAAACAAGTTTAGAAAAGAAATTTATTTAATCTGTGGAGTAAAAAAACATAAACTCACACCTCTCCACTGCTGGGCAAGTAGCTTGGATTTGCAACCGGGTCACTGTGTCACAGTCACAAGACTAACCAATCCAGACAGCATGTTTAGATCTTCCTTCATCTTTTTGTAGGAAATAATGATGACAGTCTTTTTACATGGGGTAAACACATGGTACACTTTTTAAAACTGTGTACTTCATTGTTTAAACACTTACTTTATCATTTATCAAAAAAGATGAACATTTTTAAAACTGAATTTAAGAATTTCCATGTAAACTTCTTAGAGGTTATGACAACTGATGGCCAAACTTTTGCAATTCAGTTCTATATTTGAAAAATAGTTACCCTGTATTATGGATACCTTGAAGGTTTGTTTTAGAGCTAACCTTTTCAAAATGCTGAACAGAAAGCAGACGCACCACTAATTACATACTGATTATGTCGTCTGAGGATGACAGAGTCAGCATACACTAAATTTGTTCATCTGAAGGGCCTGAGGAATAGCTACTAGAGAGCGATGAGACTACCGAACTTAACCACCTTACCCCTAATTTTCCCCAGCATGGTATGGTCTACATTGACTTTGCAGCAAGTGGGGATGCATCTACAGTGTGGAAGGAAGTGAGGGTCAGTCTTCATATGAATCAGAGGAGTCATGCATGCATGTGGCTTCCCCCTTATGAGCTAGGTGGGAAAGGTCGCTGTGGAGGCCTGATATGTTCGGCTCAGGCTCAGGAAGAGAAAAAAGGGGGAACCCACCCCAAAAATGTATTTAGGGGCTTGACGGCTAACACGTAAGAGAACCTAAATTATGAATGCACAGGAGGTCCTTGGTGCCTAAAAAGCACCAAGCGTGTCACAGGCAGAGAAAGTGTCATCCACAGGAGGAAGTGGCTCTGGACTTCTTCTTTCCTCGTCTCACACTAAGAGTGTCTCAGAGGCTGCTGGAATACTCCAGCCTCCACACTATCACACATTCACAGATTCACATTTTCCCCTGCCTTCCAGCTAAACCACTAACGCAGCACAGAGCTATGGGGTAACACAGTCCCATAGATTTTCAGTCTTGATCTTGCCAGTTTTGACAGTGATCAGGGGTTCATCAGACTGACACCCAGTTGTCTCTAGTGCTACTTTGTAGTGGAAGGGTTCGGTCACAAAAAAAAAAACAAAAAAAAAACAAAACCCATTTCATTACACAAAAGCAATGCCAGTGATTAATCTGCAGAGCTACACTATACCTGCACCAGCTGTGTTATGGTGAAGTGCTCTGGTCCAATGACCATGCAAATCAGATAGTGGACTCCTTGATAAGGATGACTGGCAGTCACTGGCATGAATCGTCATGGATGTTCACAGTAATGCACTTTCCACTCATTTGATAATACCACCGTTTCAGCAAAGGGCAGGCTTGCCAATGTATTTCAAACTACAGACAAAGGAAAAGCAGAGGGTAAAAGCTTTTGCTTCCTTAAGCCCATTTTCTTATCAGCGGTGAAGTACATTGGCCATCAACATGAAAGGATCAACACTGATTCCTGCAGTGGCCTTGAGGTACAAAGGACACAGCTATGTAACCTTTTAGTGTTAAATACCACTACCCTCCTTCATTGTTGGCCCAGGGCTCTTGTCTGGGAATTGATGCTTTCAGTTTGTTAGTCAACAAGTGATTTTTTCCCCCCTTAATGATGGATTTTGACAGATGGCTGGGTACTAAGTTCATCTATTAGGCTGAGATCATACCAGATGAATAAGGACCAGGTTTGGGCTCCTAGCACCATGTCTCAAGTCGTGCTGGCTCCTGACTTGTGCTTATTTCAGAGCTCGTGATGCATTAAATTAGCCACATTTTCTCTGTGACCCACTCCTTATGAAAATGTTGCTTAAATATATTCTAGTTTCTAATATAATAAAATGTTTTTAATTACGTGTGTCAGAAATAACTGCGTACAATATAGTGGTGTATATACTTGGTGCAGGGTTTATTCTAACTAGGCCAACGGTGCAGTTAAATTGGTAGACAGCACGGCTCGTGGTTAGGAAGTTATTGGTCTAATGCCATTTTACATTTAGTAATTCCGAAGAAGGGCAATGCCGTTGCACATTTGGGCAGAGTACTCCATCCGCATTGCTCCAGTAAGTATTCAGTTGTATGGATGGACATCGTTTAAAAATGTAAGCGGTGCGCGTCGCTCTGGATAAGAGCATCTGCTAAACGTCTCAGTCTAATGTGTCTGGTGTGAATGTCATTGGAAAGTATTACCTACGGCTAGTTATTTTTTCATATGTCGTTCCAAAACTCTCTTTGAACACCTATTCAAAAACCCAGCAGTGGGTCTCAGCGAACAATTTATAGTCTTTGTTCAAAATGACCTTGTGAAGTTTCTGTGAATTGTGTATTTCAGGTAGAAAAAAAAAAACTATCATACTCATTCTTCTTTATTTTGCTCCATAGCACAGAGAAAGTTATAGTAATGGACGAAGCACAGGTGGTCAGGAGCCATTCCCTGAGATAAAATTCCCTGAGACTAAATGGACAAAGCCATCCGATAGTGATTCAAGCAACACAACTCGTAATTTCAGCCAAAACCAGTCTGAGAGAGCGAGTCACATTTCTAATGCGCCGTTTCCAGGACACAGCGCTGCGCGGTCTCTCTTCATCTGCTGTTCACTGGGCCTGGAAAGGGGCGTTACTGAGGTGTCTCTCCACACGAATATCGCATCGCATCTGCTACACATTTTCTCCTCACGCCGCTTGGCTTGATACAAACGTCAAACTGCAGGAACAAATCGATACCACACGGCTGAGGTTCTATTGCTTTCTTTGTTCCTTACAGTGCGTTTCATTTTGTTTCTCGGTGCTGTTGCACAGCGTATAGCGCAGCTTGATGTCACTAGAAAGCACTCAGGACCTGGACAGAATCAATTCATTTTTATTTGACAGAAGAACCGTTAACCTAACTTTGAGCTTCCGGTAGTGGGGCGCATCCTGTCAACGACAGCATCGCTTTTGCGGCGCTCTCAGGGAGCAATTCATACATTTTCTAAAACTTTCTTTGAGCAGACAAACTCTATTGCATGCATCAATAACATGACATCACAGAGAAATTCTCGAAGAAGCCTACTTCTGACTAAGAAACAACACCTGACATTTATAATTTTGCTGTGTAGCTAACGGGAGAGCGTCGCCTTACCGTGGATGCCCGTCTGGTGGGACATTGCAAAGAGATCCTCTAATTATTTTTAAGCGATGGCAGTATATGATTCTTTTAAATTTTATTTTATTTCGTTGCGTGTGTATCCTTCCCCCTTCTTCTTGCTCACTCTTGCCCTCTGTCAATTAGCTGGCTCTTCTCACACCGCTCAGCCTGCGGCAGCTAGGAAACATCTCGGGCCGCTCTCACTTCCGGATCTGTGTCGTCACCACAGTTGGATCTGAATTTGGGGGTTTCAGAGTTTTGGAGCTTACCACAGTCAGTCTGCAGCCTCATCGACTTTTGTTGATGTAAGCTTTAAACGGTTTGGCTACACCGCGATGACCACTTACCAAAAGCAATGTGACCTAAGGCTAACCTCAGCTGTCACTAATTTGCAAATGAATTGTTTCACTGGGGCAGATAAATAGTTACCCTAAAAGGAGAACCAAAAATATTCAGATATACAAATGGGTACCAAAGCTACAGGTCACCGTTTTGATCCTGAGCTACAGTGACATGGAAACTAACAGCTGTTAGCTGCCAGTAGAAATGGGAGAGCCAGTTGTCAGAGAACCCGTTAAGTTCGTTGAACTGCTGTCGATGATTGATAATGACCGACACATAATGTTTTGCAAAGGGGAGCACAGTATTTTGATTGCATCAGAGATTGACAGCACATGGTAGCTCCACCCATTGTGTTCATGAACCCTGAGTCACCAGGTACCAGCGTTGTTACATACCTGGATTTGAACATCAAAGGGTGTACTTTTTTTAGGCAGCCACCTACCTGCATCACTGAGATACATTCAACCAAAATCTGAAGTTCCTTGAGGGTTAATGCTAAAATGATTAAACTGTTGAGGACAGAATCCCCCTGTGTGAATTCATAATGGCACTTAATCCACTGTTCATTCATGCACTGAAATGAGCGGCAATGACACAGTTTGAGAAACACTGTCACTCTCCATAACAGTTCAGATGAAGTGCAAAGGTTTGAACTAATTATGATATTCTGCCATCATTATAAATCAGAAAATTCCCTTTTCTGTTGTATGCTATTAATAATTAAGATAGCTCAATTTAAATAAACACACAATGATGTGAATTGGTAATTGAATATATATATAGTCTGGAAGATGTGTCAGAAAGTGTCATATAAGAGTGAATCTTGAGAATGCATGCCTGCAGGAAATATGTGTAAAAAACCCATATGACAGGTACATGGGGCAAGGAGGGGGTCTACATCAAGCAGGGGACAGCCCTGATACCTGAAATGAGCCTTGATGAATGATTGGGAGATGTTTGTGTGCGGTGCATAATGTGTGTGAGTTGTGCGGCACTGCAATATGAGAACGAGTGTTGTATGTATGTGTTACATGAGAGCGTTTTTCAGTGCCGTATGTGTGTGTATGTGGGGGCGGGGGGGCGGTCTTTAATAATGAATGCTTCTCGGGGCACTGTACACACCGGTAAGTGAATTATTGATGAGAGCATTACGGGCAGGATCATGTGATGTTGTGGCATAGATAGGGGACACTCGGCCGGATCACCCTTCCCTTCCTCCACTCTTCGGTTCACTCAGAGGTGCACTGTAGCACAGGGCTGTCACATTTTCAAAGGATAATGATCGGTGTAAATGCCTGAATGACTGCGACACACAGGATCTGTACACTTAACCTGAATTACTATGTCACAGCAGAAGCTTGACACACACTTCTGGACAAGTAATATGTCATTAAGTACATTGCAAGGTTTTTTTTTTTGTTTTGTTTTGACAGGACGTCTAGCTGAAACAACCATACTTAATACACTGGCATGCCTCATTGTATGGAGGCTTAGATTTTGGATGCTTTAACATAAGTACTAGTCAGAATATGGCTATGTTAACCTTATCCACTCCACAGTGCCTATGATCTGTAGTATGGCTGTTCTGCAAATCTTTAGTTGAAAGGATTTTTCTCAGGGGTGTGTAATCATATTCCAGGGCCTGTTTTGCTGTATCACCGCAGTAACATACACAATTACGGTCTTCCTTATTTGTTGACTTTTACAATTTTACATGACTATTTTGCAGTACCTATCGCACAAATACCTCAACTCCACTAGGGTCTTGCTCCAAATAATACCAAATACATTATTTATGCATTTCAATATACATTCCTATGACATCCACTCATGAATTGTGGACAAGACTAGTATGTGCATCCTCTGAGACATTAAGCTAACCCGTACTACTTTTATCTCAGCTGCCTACAGACAGCGCACCCAAGAAGTGCTACTTCAGGGAGACTCCAGGCACCTGACTGGCCAAAAGTAACTATTTCTGGATGAAGCAGGAACTATGTTCCCTCCCTGGGTCATGCTACGGTCAGTGCTGACCAGTGAGGACTCACAGTGAAGACTCGACAGCAGCACATGAGGCCGCTATCGCGGACATGGCTTGTGCAACATAGATGTAGACATATAAGAGACCCTTTACAAAAAAAGCCAAGTTCTGACTTCAAGCATTCTGATAAGAGTGTACCCGGATATTGTGCGCCAAAGAAATTTCTTCTTGACCTAAACAGAGAGGTCTATTGAAGAGAAAGGTGATTTTTAAATCCTGAACGGGTAAATAATCTTGTCAACTTAAAAGGCCTTGGTGTCGGAGTGACGGTTATTGAAATATTTGTGGGATTCACAAGCAGCACATTCATTATACTGCCTGCCCACTTGCTTGCCCAGTTAATACTACTCTCACTCCATTCGTCAGCATCTCTCGACAGGTGCTAGTGTTATAAACTCCCTGGAGCTGGACTGTGTGGATGGGGTACGCAGCCAGTGGGCTTTTAGCTGATGACATCACACACAGATGATCATACCATAACCTAAGGGACATATAAATGTGACAATTGCTATTCAGGAGTAAACTGTGTAATCAAGCAGCACTATTCCCTTTGAACAAAATAAGTCTCGCCACCGGGTTCCATTAGTTTGTCCACAAAGATCTGCAATACAATCAAGACACAAACTAAGACCCGGATTAGGATATGAAGAGGTCCTGAAGTGACAACTGCAGAAAAGTTATGAAGGTCTTTTTTTATTGTTTTGACAATATGTTCATTATGCAATAGAAAAGTTTTCACACATATAATCAAGGTCTTTATTACAAAAGTATTTAACAAAATATGAATGCTTGCAGATGAGCCAGGACAAGTAAACCAATAATAATGCATTACAGCTTAGTCATGCATTTCTGATATATTCCTGTGAGGATCACATTACCAAAATGTAGGGCAGGAATGGACACAATGGACACTGTCCTGATCACAACTCAAATCCCAAATATTGGGATTGCAGTCGAGTACTGTGAAGATGACATGGATGGTTCATACATTTACAATGTTACAATGTTAATCTATGTTGACCCTTTGACCCCTTTGCACATATTCCACAATGCAATGCCTAACGGCCCATTTGGATGGTAAAATGGTGGCACTCTGGCTCCTTGACCACACACTCAGACCAGACACATAAATAGAAAAATTCTGATTTGTTGTTCATGAGAGTTTGAAGCATTTCTAAAAAAATTATCATCTTTAAAAATCTCTGGAAGAGGTCCTGCCTTGTTTTATTCTGGATTAATGTACATGTAAGAAACAAGAATGTGTCTGAAGTCCAGGACACCAAAAAAAAAAAAAAAAAATCAGACTCACCCAAATCTAACCCAAAGATGGAAAACAGAGGCTGAATTGCCAACACACCACACAAACATCTTGACGAAGTTAACAAAAAAAAAAAAAAAAGCCTATCTAACCTCCTTATTTACACACTAACTCCCCAGTATCCGTCAACACCTTTGAACTCCACACTTCAAATGGACAACAAGCAAGACTGAGTATGCTGCCCCCTTCTGGTCGAGACCGGAGTGTCTCCGTGTTCTCCAACACTCCCCGAGGAAGACACTGTTGCCTCAGACACGCCACGGTGTTCTAGAATGTCTCCTACTCAGTCATCAATAGTGGGTAACCAGAATGCCTGCAGAGAGAGAACAAGTCATGCTGGGTAAGCAAGCGTGGTTCTGGTAGGGTGACAACATTCGAGCAGCTCGTGTGTGGGAGAATAGGATTTTTTTTTTTTTTTGCATGTCAAGAATTGCATGCTTAGACATCTGTGATAGTAACAAAGCTTGCAAACTAGTAGTTATCCAGACAGTTAAGTCAACACGGTAACAAAGCCAGAGAACGCATTTGTCATAGAAACTTACTCAACAGGATGCAAGAGGCATCAGAGAGCGATAAAGACAACACATTGTGCAATAACGGTTTTAAATTAGATGACATTTTTTTTTCCCTCGTAGCGGTTTAGTGTCCGCAGCATCCCTCTTCAAATGACTCAGGAGCAGCCACCAACAGGCCAACATGATGACTTAAACCAAATGTAGGACACACTGAACTGTCAAAATGCACGACAAACTAGTCTGTGCATGCGAGTGATTGGAGAAAAGTCTCACCATGTTGGAGCAGGCACTGGCAAAAGTCATGAACTTGGGGTTGAACTGGAGACAGGTGACGGGCCCCGTGTGTTTGCCATCCAGGACCGCCACCTTCATCCCGCTCTCCGCGTTCCACACATGGATCTTCCCATCTTCCGAGCCTGAGGGTACACAGAACGGTTAAGGTTAGGGGGAATTTCGAGAGCTATCGAAGCATAGCATTAGCGGAGAACTGTAAGACAAACTGAGGGGCTCATCTTGGTTCCAAGGGCTAAAATATGAAGACTGGAGCAGTTCTGGTTTTTGATTTTTAGTGGTCTCGGGGCTCACCGATCATGATGAACTGTGAGTCTGGAGTGAAAGAGGCCTCTAGCGTAACTCCTTTATTGTTGTTATAGCCCTGGAGAGAGAGGAGCACAAAACAGAGTGCACGTCAGACAAGGTTTACAAGGTGTGTGGTGGTAAAAGGCAGAACAGTGAAGGGGGGGCGGTGTATGTCCTCACCCCTAAAGAGTGCAGCATGGCCCCCTTGAAAGCATCGAGCAGGCGGAGAGTGCCCCCATTGGTGGAGACGAGAATCAGCTTCCCATCGTTGCTGAACTTCAGGCCCGTCCACTCGCAGGTTCGGTCATACTGAAGCTTGAAGGTGGCAAAGGGGCCCTAGGGAAGGGGGGAAAAGAAAGAAAAAAAAAAAAAAAAACAATTGCTAGCAGTCAAAACTAATGCTCGCATGTGCACTATCACACAGTGGCACAACCTTCAGTCTGCACATCTCAACATCAACACCACCGCAAAGCAGCAGTGCATGCATTTGCACTCCAACGCTCAGGCAGTGCACACGGACACCCCCTTACCTTGTCAAAGGACCGCAGATCATACAACTTGACCATCTCAGAGTTGACTCCCGCAGCGAAAATAAGCCCCTCGGGGTCAAACGAGCACACAGGTTTTCCCTGCAAGTGCATCAGCCCCTGAGAAATACAAACAGAGTCGAGTTCAGATACAAGTTCATAAACTCTGACTGGATTCCCAATTCAGGCTCAGTAGCTTAGGGGGGGAAAAACCTGCAACACAGCTGCTCCACAGAAAAGACATCTATCCAGAAAGTCATTAGGAAGCAGTTGGTAGACTATCATAGTTGAATGTTTTATAAGTATCGTTGCATAATCAACCCAATGATAAGAAGTGGCTATACATTCAAAGTAAATGTTTACCATCAGAAACAGTAAAGGCTTAGGACACTGCTAAATCAGTCCACTATTATTTTATTGTTACACTGGAGTGTGTAAATCCATGTCAGCTTTTTTTACATAATTATTGAAATAGTAATTGAAGGGCCCACATCTAGCGAAGTATGCTCATGATTCATTCACTCAGTATAAAACAGTATCGCTCTCCACAAAATACTTAAAAAGCATTTAAAATAGCGATACTGAAAACAGTATCCTGCATTATCACTGGATGGTCACCATTAACAGCAAAGTGTGGGAAGGAACACCGGGGCACATCGCTACTCTGAGAAGACTGTTTGACTCACCTGACAGTTGGGAGATCGCAGGTCCCAGAGCCGGATGGTTTTGTCCAAGGACCCCGAGATGAACGTATCATCCACTGGGGACATGGAGAGAGCCACTACCCTGAAGAAACAAACAGTTTGGAAAAAAATGTAAGCTGTGAAACGCTTTATATTACAACAAAAATTTCAGTATAAAATATAGCCGTCTAAAGCAAATGCTTCTGACTCTGTCAGGTAAATTTCTTTATGACCTGTTGAGGTGAATATTAGAGAGGAATGAACATGCAAACAATCAACAATCAATCAACAATCTTTCAATCAACAAAAGTTTAATACAAATGCGCATTTGGGAATCAGCCTCCTCTGAGATCTGATTCAAGGTACATAAAAAAATCACTCATCTTTTATACTGTTTTCATGAATACATATTCTTCATGGTAGGTGTGGAGATCCCACCTCTAACATTTCATTGGTTAACAGTTACCTCAGTGTCTTTTAGCTACTTCTTTTTAATGAGTCTTCTGTTCTTCCAAAAAGTTATTTTTCCTCACCAGACGATGGCAATCCGCCCAATTTCAGTTACTCCCCAATACAATCTTCTACGATTACAAACAGTTCTTCTTTCTACTCCGAAGGACATCTTATTCTCATGGGAATGCTCAACAACCTAGAGAGTTGTTACCTCTTATCTTACACACACGCGCGCGCGCGCACACACACACACGTTTCTCTGTCCTTAGGACTACAGGAAATTTCCATACCACCTGTCTATTATACAGAAATTACATTTCAACCTCACATTCAATGACTTTATACATTTTATATACATAACCCCTTGCAACTATAATTTCTCTAACAACTCCAATGTGCCACAGCATAACAGCTATGCATATAAACACTTATGACACACCACCGGTTAAAGTGGGGACAAGAAACATCAAAACAGTTGCAGAGACAGGGTAGCATGGTGCCTGAAGAACACAACATATTTCATGCTTTGTTACTGCAGCCCAATATTTTACTACCCTAAGGCTTCATGGCATTCTTGAGCCATTCTGCCACATTGGCCTCTCTTTCAGTGATTGCTATTTGGCCTCTAATTCATCCTGAATCTGTCACACGCCTCCCACGCTGCTCCAACTGAACGGTAATTGGCTGTGATTAAGCAGCGGGTAATTAGACAGGGAGATGGATAATTGTGTTTGGTGCAACACAAAACAAATTGGCACATTAACCAAATGTATTAAAATTGCTGGAATCTGTGGCCGGAATAAAGGATATTGTCTAAAAACAACTGCAGGACACACAGCTCCACAAAGTGACTTCAGGTTGGGGAGACAAAAAATTGATCAAGCCAAGCCATTTTCTATGCGTCTCATATATAGAATACTATAAATATACTTTTACCAAAGGTTTGTACATGTTGGAAGTTGAACTTTGCTGTCCACTGTATACATATATATCACCAGCAAGGTACAAGCAGATAGTGCAGGAACATAAGCGATGGACCAACTAAAACCAGTATCATGGATTGCTACAGATTCCTGACTAGAAGCTTTACACAGATTTTGTTAGGAATTAGGCCAAAAATGGTCACAACTCCTGTATTTATTAACTTGTCAATTTGTATCATGCAAACAATTATTTTATTGCCAGGTGCATGACTGGGTAGCCATGGTACCAAAATCCCCACAGTGGCTGTTATAGATTTATTTACTATATGTTGGTTATTTGCATTTATATGGTATATTGAATACTGCTTGTTTTTTTACTGAATGTGACCTACTGAAGGGGCTGTAGCAACATCTTACCAAAAAGACTGAAACACGGACCATAAAAAGTAAATGCTGAAAGTGTTAAGGAGCTACTTAAGACTGAAGCACTTAAACTCAAATTCTGGTCCTATTCAGGCTGGCTTGTAACATACGAGCCGAGAAGGGCAGGGACGGTTGACCTCACCTTTTGTTGTGTCCTGGGAAGTACCGGATGTACTTGTTGTCATGGAGAGACAGGTAACGGATTGTGTCTGTTGAGTAGCACATCGACAGGAGGTTCAAAGCACGGAATCACATCACCATCCATTGCAGTTTTCTTGTTACAAACATGAACACAAAAACTATCGATGGCTTCCAGAATTTGCGACCGGAAAATGATCAAGAGGCAGGATTTGAAAACAAACCTTGGACGGAGGACGAATGGGCTCTGTCCTGCGCAAGGCAGTGGCCTGTACAGTTAGCTCCAGAACCGGGCGGAATCACAGACCCTCAAACTGTACAAACAACTACCTCAGCTCAGGGCAGGCTTGCAGCAACATCCTTGAACTGGCTGTCATCCCAGAGGTTGGGGAGTTCAAAGCAGGTGCACAAAAACACTTTTTAACTCATTCATAACCACACACAATCATGAATGTCCTACAGACAATCAACAGCACCTCTGATTCAGCTTTTCTTTACAATGTGCAGAGGCCAAGCTGAACAAACAAAACAAAAAACACACACACCACTACTCTATAAAGCAGTTCATTTTCTTATTTTCAGGACAGAGCAGACCCACCATCGATTTTATTTGAACTGTAGACCACCGTGTTGGCTGCATGCGTGTATCGAATGAGGTCCACGCCATACTTCTTGCTGTAGAGCGTTCGCTTCGGTCTGGAAGCGGGGAGAAATGGATTAGCATTACGGAAGACCAACCCCTCTCTTTGGGATTCAATTGGTGATATACCGATCCATTGAGACAGTTACTTGAATATGACTACCAGTTAACAATTTGCTTCATTACAAAGGCAAGCGTTCCCGTCTGCACCTTGGATGAAAACCAAACTGTTATAAAATGGCATTCAATAGTTACTAATTATCATTTGCAATTTATGTATATTACGTTATGGGGAGAATGGAGAGATAACATATAATAAAGCATGGGCTTCATTTAACGTTTCGCAAGGAATAAATGAAAGCAGCAGAGCACCGACTTGATGTGCTCGTAAACGTTAGGTTAAAATCACGCCCACTTCATATACAATTTCATTCAAACTTGACCTGTACCTCGTTAGCCAATGCTACATTTGCAAGCCTGTGTTACGGCAACTAAACGAAGTATAGCAGCCCAGATTAGCCCAAGTTTGCTGTGTTAAAATGCTAACTACCACTTCTTTAGTAATAGTTTAGCGGGTAATTGTTACCATGCATATTAGCTAGCTAGCTTGTGGTGTATGTCGTTACCTAGCTATCAAACATTAACATTACAATACTTACAATGACACAGATTTGACTAGGTTTGCCTGCTATATGACTAGAGTCGAATATTCATGTTTTCATGGTAGGCTAGTTGTATCTAGTACCAGCACCATTTAGTAATTAATCACGTAATATAGAACAATACATCCGAGTTTGCAACTAACGATAGTTTAAACAATTCAGCTCATCTGGCTAGCAACACGACAGCTAACTACCACCAAATACGTTATGCAATTTCCAGATATGCTGGGAATACATACAAGCTTATGGGTTGCACTATTTCAACATATCAGTCAGCCTTTGATTAAAAAAAGTGTAATCATCTTTTAAAAAAACGATGATTAATCAAACTGAACAAGGAACTACACGTGAGCATCCGGCTGTGGGATCCGCAGTAGGCCTCGCTAACAGCTAGCAAGCTAGGTTTAGCTACAAAGCGCAGCATTCGGCCTCCTCTCTGTGGCTCGCTGAACGTCAAAACGCTGTCAATGTTAAAATGAAATGCAATGCATTTGGCCTCACTTTCCCTCCTGGCAGTCGTATAGTACGATGGAGTCGTCGTCGCTACTGGAAATTACAGTCTCGCCGTTCGAACTGAAATCAAAACAGTTGATTTTGTCCGAATTCTCTCGGAAAACCTTTGCAACCCTAAAACTCCGCAGCACATTGTCCGTAAGCTTCATGGCCTCTGTCCCTGCGTGGGCACTGGCCTCTCCTTCGTGAATCTCAAAACAATTTCAACTGTTTTAAACAATCGTTTGGGTGGTTATTATAACAATATATTGATAAAAAATGATGCTGTTTATTCACTGGCGTTTCAAACGCAGAACCGAAAACCCGCCTGGAACAGTCTCGACGCCTGATTCAGTGGGAAGCCCCGCCTTCCTTCCCACGGGCACGCGCACGCCTTACAAACGCACGCAGTCCTCCATTTCACGTTACTTTCCCAGAGCAGGAGATACAGTAATTCACGTATTAACTCTGCACGGCGAGCCAGGGATTGTCACCGACAGTGCCAGCATATTGCACTTATCTGCAACTGCACCGTATGTGCCATTACTATAAAAAATCGCCTTGAAATTACAGTTCGAACTCTCAAGGGACTTCCAGGCCACCGTAGATCATAATCTGGTTGTGACCTATTGTGAAATAAACATTGAAAGACTCGAGAAGCCACTCCTTCAACTCCCCAGTTTCAGCATCCACAGACTATTCACAGGATAGTTGCAGAAATAATCAGATAGCCATGCAGGTGAGTGACATCCAGTTCGGCGCTGACCAGAAGCTGAACTAGGTACGACTGGAGGAGAACAGAGTAAGCACGCTATCAATTGAACTGTCATTAATTACAAAGTTGGTTGTCACAACATTGAAGGGTGTTCACCCACTGCACTCTCTAGCCTATTCCTGAATATGTGGTTTAGCGGTTAAGTTTCACTTTTCTGTGGTGTATCCTAGTGTATGATGTATAATTAGCCTATACCATATTAAGAAATTCTGTGTACAAGCCTTCATTTAAGAAAACACAGCAATTCTAATCATGCACATTTTATCTAAGAAATATGACTTGGAATGTAATACATCAAACAACTGGAACGGAACAGTGTTAAAGGCGCAGTTCCGTTTGCCCTGCCATTTTCCTTTTAAGTGGGCAGTAGTGGTAGTTTATCACTTGTTGTGGGAGCCAACAACATGCACTGTTATTGCACTTAAATCTCAAAGTGAAAAGTAAAAACATATTACATTAGTGTTGAGTGCATATTTAATCTACATAAGACCCCTCAAAACTTGGCATGTTTTTTGTGTGGCAAAAGTGACAGAAAAACAACAGAATTCAACAACAGAATATGTAACAGATTACGCAACCATCATTTCTAATTGTCTGTGTAGTGCGTCCATTTTTCATATCAAATATCGTTTTGTAGTTTGATAGTTGGTCAGGTATAAACCAAAAGCAAAGGATGTCAGCGAGGTTTCTCAGAGTTCGTCTTCGTTCGTCGCTTTAGGTAGTAATTGCTTCATTCCTCAACTTTTTTTGCATAGTCGAGGCACTTAAAGCTTCAAAGGAGACACTTAAGTTGTAGGAGAGTAGAGCGTAGGTCAGTATTGACAAAGCACTCCAAACGCTCATTTGGAATTCACTTTCTACTGTAGACTACATTTCGAAAACAGATTTAAATATGTTGTACATGATGTGGCAAAATACTAGACAAGTTGTAAGTGCTTTATAACGAATCCAAAAAACAGTTTGAAAAATCACAAATATTCATTTTGTCTCTTTTGATAACCACGTTTTTGTTGCTTGGTTGTGGGGATTGGACCAACGGATATCTTCGATGACTGCGCACATATTTGCTGTTTTCAGTACCTTTTTGTCGAGAAATGCATTTACAAGTTGACTATCCATTAGTGAGGTCTTTCAAGAACAAATTAATTTGACGTCATGTTGTTCCAACATCTGTATCAACATTGTTTTTCCATGCTGCTTTTTTTTTTTTTTTTTTTTTTTTTAAATACTTGTACAGATGCATGTTAGGGTGACCAACCCCTGCCACCCCTCCTCTCTGCTTAGCCAATGGGAAAGCTCCAACATCTGTCCTCCAACTTAGCTGGGAGAGGAGAGAGGAGCAAATTTTGACTCTCCAAGAGGAGCTGTCTGGAGCGCTGCTCGCTGAATGCTGACCCTTGCTGAGTCAGTGAAACCACACACACACACACACACACATGCATACACGCTTTCACACAACATGCCGTCCGCTGCTGTCCCTTCTCTCTGTCTGTGGTGTGCTCCCCTAGATAGTCAATAATTACACTCAGTATAAACAGTCACAGCCAGACCTCTGTACCAGGAGTACAACTTAATCAGTGCACTTCAGGCAAAGCAAGGGGAGAGAAAGCTCATTGAGTGAGATCAGGAGGTTCTCTGACCAGGTATGTACAAAAACAGACCTTTTCCAACATCCAGATAATCTGGAGCAGGGGGGTGGCATATTTGACAGGTGCTAGCAGTGACCTGTGAGTTAGGATTGGTGTGGATGTGATCTTTGTTATACCCTGATTTTCCTACTACAACATCTCTAGCAAATCCTTCGTGTGTTCATGTGACTGGATCTTTAGTGAGCATGCTCAATGAGCTTCACTCATGGCTGATTTATAATTAGTTGTTTACTATTGAGAGCTGTTTGACTGGCTTAAAATAAAAAAGTAATCCTGCCATTTTCCTTTGAAAGAGTGTGAAACTTTATTTTACTGTATGCAGCACCTCATTGATGGAAAGCACTGGTGTTCACAATGGCCTATCCAGTGCTTTCCAAATGTTTACAGGGCTTTTGGCACATCAGTGTCAGAGAAACTGAGGTTCTCTCAAAAGAGTGGATGTTTAAACTAACCAATGAAAACAAAGACCTTCAAGAATCAGCTGCATTTTGCAGCCTTTTTAAATGAAATATGGCTCTTGTGTCTGATCTGTTCCAGGTGTTCAGTAGCTGTTCCTTCCTGAGAAAGGCGTGATTGACCGATGGCGCGTATTCTGTCTTTGTCTCGACCCCTGTCTCTCTGCCGCCCCTTTCTTTTGTGGGGAGCGTCGACGCGCGGCATGTCGCTGGAGGAGCGGGCGCGGCAGGTGTTTGCAGCTGCCATCGGGGCAGTGCAGCCGGACAGCGTGGTGCGCAGGAGCCTGGAGCGCAAGGGAAACAGCCTCCTGGTGGCCGGACGCAGCTTCGACCTCACACACAACCTCCACCTGGTGGGCTTCGGCAAGGCCGTGCTCGGGATGGCGGCCGAGGCAGAGAGGATTGTGGGAGACCACCTGGTGAAGGGTGTGGTAAGCGTGCCACATGGTATCCAGGAGACCCTGCGTCACCATGGCAAGGGGTAATTGGACACCCTCACCGTTACACTGTCATTGTAGATTACCACCGTACATGAGCACAGGCCCTGGTTCCTGTTTAATATTTTCTACCTAGCAGCTGGGGTTTGGGTTACAGTTTGGCGAAATGACCTGTGATCAGTTTCTGGGGGCAGAATGTATCAGCTGCCATGCTGTACTCTTGGAGGCCTAGTACAGATAAAATGCTGACTCACACCTTCTGATCTCCTGCAGGAAAATGCTGTTGGGGGAGGACAGTCGCATCGAGGTGTTCGAAGGTGCCAGACACAACTTGCCAGACGCTAATGCCCAGAAAGCGGCCGAACGCATCCGTCAGCTGGCCAGTGCTCTGACCGAATCTGACCTGCTGCTGGTGCTCATTTCAGGTATCCATGACAAACTGACCACTCTGACCGCTACAATTATAATGACAGAAATGTGGAGCATAAATTTGCATTGGTACAACAGTTGTCAGGAGTGTTTGTGTTTACTGATCTCATTTGTTTTTTTACCTGTTAGCCCAATGATAGACTAGACAAAATTTCAAGCAAGGGGCTGGAGTGATCTGTTTATAGGCTTTTTTATTGTTATCCCTTCACATGCAAAGCCTAATATGGGGGAAAACTGAGGTAAAATGAAGACTGCAGAATGTAGCACTCAGTGTAAGTATGGCTCATTCTGCTGTGTGAAAAGAAGAGCAGTTGTTGGCTGAAAGTCTCTCTTTGGAAGGTTTCTCTTTAAAAAGAGAATAAGGATTTCAGTGAGACAACCTGGTTAAGTAAATGTTAATACATAAGTAAATAATGTTTTTATGTCTTGTGATTTTTACAGTTTTCATGGCCATGAACTCACTGATCCAATTAGTCAGTGTCATACACTGACCAGTCCATACTGGCCAAAAATCCATGCTCATAATATTTCCATATTCACAAATCATACAACATTTGTATAACATTAATATATAGCCTTACACAAAACAAATACAGGTCAACTTATTTGCATGCCTTTGTAAAACCTCAATTCAAATAGGAAATACATTGCATATGTGGGTGTTCTATTAAAATCAGTGAAGAGCTCAACACAATGCTGCAAATTTGAAATGCTTGTTTAAGAAGTAGTTTTTCATCAGTGCAAAACCAAGAAATCTTTCTGTTGTGCACCCTGCTGTTTCGTGCACACCATTCAATCCTGTGTATTTTTTGAATAAAAGACCATTTTACAATGTGAACCCAATGCAGCATATTGTATGGCTTGTCATCATGAGCCAAGTACACAGAGCTCCCTGGAACTCGAGCCTCTGGTTGTGTGTGTATAGGTGGTGGATCGGCTCTCCTGCCAGCCCCGGTGCCTCCGATCTCCCTGCAGGAGAAACAGGATGTGACCAGGAGGCTGGCCGCTGCTGGCGCCACAATCCAGGAGCTGAACACTGTGCGGCGCGCCCTCTCCCTGCTGAAGGGGGGAGGCCTGGCCAAATGCGCCCACCCAGCCCAGGTACCCCCATCCCTCCCGAAACAGGGCACACCCAGACACACAGGGCGGGGGGGTCAGCTGACACGGTCCTGGGAGGACACATGTGTATGCTGGGATCTGCCCCAGCCATGGGTGAAACCCCTGAAATGTGACAAGATGTTACAAATGTCTCTTAATTATACTATTTTAACGCGATTAATGCTCTTCAGCTGCATTCTCATTGAAACAGGGCATGCTTGTTACATCCTTAATTTATCAAGACATTGACCTGTAACAAAAACCTGCACATATAAGGGTCCCCCAGGCTCGAGTCTGAAAACCGCCTGGGTCATCCCCAAATGTTAGGCCATAATGTTGTGGTTTTGAGTAAATGGCTTCTATGCAAATGGCAAAATCCTTTTGAACCACTGAAAGAGTACGATGCTCTCTCTGTAGGTGGTGGCTCTGATCCTGTCAGATGTGATAGGAGACCCTCTGGATCTGATCGCCAGCGGCCCCACAGTGCACAGCGAGGTGCTGCCGGCGGAGGTGTGGGCAGTTCTGGACCGATACGGGCTGTCTGACTCGCTACCTGCTTCGGTCAGGGAGGTGCTGGGGCAAGCTGAACTGCAGCAAGGGCAGGGCGGCAAGCAAGCCGAGGAGGCGGGTCACGTGCTCAACGCCGTGATTGGCTCGAATGGAATTGCGCTAGAGCGCGCGGGCAGGTGCGCCCGGGAGATTGGTCTCCGCCCCCTGGTGCTGTCTCCTGGGGTCTGCGGAGACGTGCGCTCCGTCGCCCGTCTCTACGGCCTGCTGGCCCGCTTCGCCTGCTCCCCGGGCTGCTCCGCTGACGACCTGGCCCCCCAGATCCTTGGGCTGGGGCCGGAGGTGGGTGTGGAGAGCTGGGACCTGTGCCGGGTCATGCAGTCTCTGAGCGAGGGTCGCGGGGAGGGCTGGGGGGCCACCTGCCTGCTGGCTGGGGGGGAGCCCACGGTTCAGCTCACCGGGAAGGGGAAGGGGGGGCGCAACCAGGAGCTGGCCCTACGGGTGGGCCTGGAGCTGGCTGGAGAGAGCCCCTTGCAGGATTCTGTGTTTCTGAGCGGAGGTACGGACGGCCAGGACGGACCCACAGAGGCGGCGGGAGCCGTGACTGATGGGAGGCTGGCCGGGGAGGCAGGGCAGCAGGGGCTCAACCCCCAGCCTTTCCTCGCCAACAACGACTCCTTCTCCTTCTTCTCGCAGTTCTCTGGGGGACGACGCCTGCTTCTCCCTGGGCTCACCGGCACCAATGTAATGGATGTGCACCTGCTGCTGCTGCCCACACCTCCGACCATGTCCACCCCATAAGGGACCTCTCCCAGCCTCAGGCTCGCTTACATGGGGCATAATCAGTTTGCTCAGACCCATAGAGTTATACAGTGACAGCTCCTGTGAAGAGGAACTCCTGAAATAAAGCATCATAAACACAAAGGACAAAGAGTGTGGCAGCCTGCAGAGATCATGGCAGGTGCTACTTTATTGTGACATCACAACAAAGCAATTTGTATGGTGAATTCTATTTACACTATACCCACACAAACACTAAAGTAGTGGGACCAGGACAGACACATGTCACTCTATACATGTCTTTTGTCAGAAATGTTGTGGCAAGTATTTTAAGCATTACCCTGGGCAGTTTTTAATCTTCTTTATTAGTTTACCGGTTCTCAGGACTCTTGGAAATCACAATGAAAACGATGTTACTGCAACAAATGTTTCAATGTGTGTTGTAGTTATGCGAGTGATTTCGCATAACCATAGCCATTGCCATATATAGAGTTTCTGTGCTACTATGGATGTTTTTTACTCATTGTTGGTACTTGCATTTTAACAGATATAAAAATGATTGACTGTGTGACAATATTGGGATACTTGAGCAGATATTTTATAGCCTTATGGAACCTAAAACTTCTGCAGCTAGGTGTTTTGTGCCTTAGTATAAAGCAGCTGCTGTCTTTACCTAACTATTGTATCCTCTTGTATGGCCCAGGCTTGCTTTGGATGTTCTGCGGTATTACTCTAATTTGATTATTTTGTCTTCAAATGTATTTTAACTTTGATTGTGAAAATAGTTTTTCATGCATATTTTCCTAATACATTATTATACTGTGTGCTGATAAGCCTTCAAGCTAAGTGTTTACATGTCAGAGCTGAACGTCTGACCCAGTCTGTGAGTGGTATGATTACAGAAACCTTTCTTATCTGTGCCCCGTTGGAGAAAATGTTTGCCAAATGAAAGATGGCAGCATAAGGCATAGCTAGTGCACTTCACAACTTTTTGCCCCAATTTCTCTTTACAAAGAGAAAAAGGAGTAGGCCCCTATTTTTGTTTACATTTATTTTGTGGCTGCTGTGCTACATTTACTTTGTACCTTGCCTGATAACCTTGGATCATGTAGTGCAGGCGCTAGCATGAAGGCTCATATCTGTTTCTGGATTTCATGCTGACTTCTGCTCTTAATTAATTTAGCCCGACCATGTATGTGATCTGACATTTTGGTTAAGCTTATGGATAAGGGGGGCCTCTGGGTGGCTCACACTGCTAAGGCACTTGCTCTAAAAGCAAGCGCGACCCATTGCACTGGGTGCTCCAATTCTAGCCACGCGCTTGTAGGCCATGGCTGCAGGCCCACATTGGCGAAGCTACAATTGGCCCAGCCTCCCTGGGGAATGTTGGGGGTAAGCCAGCTAGCCTTGTTGGCCTCATCACTCTCTGTCATCCACTCCTGGTCAGGCTAGACATTTGCAGATGCATGATGCATGCTGACCTCATACTCCTCCAACAACATGGGCAGCATGTAATTAGAGGTGTGTCAGCAGTCAGCAGTGTGCACAGAAGCAAGATTAGTCGTCATGTGAATCAGAGGATTCGCATGTAAACAGCTCCATCCTTCAGTAATTGGCAGGAACATTTGCTAACAGGAGATCAGCAAGTTGAGTAAAGAAAAGTCTAGGAGGAAGGGGGGGATAAGCTCACAAAGAACAGTTAAAAGGCCGTTCTCATGGCTGCACTTATACCATTTCATCATGGCCTAATCTCACTCTTAGTATATTGGTGCATAACTTAGCACTGTGGTGAGCAAGGAGGAGCTAATTTGTTTATTGAAGTCCTGCCAGCTTCTGCTCTTAATTTGCTTTTTCATTTATGTGATCAATGCTTATGTTCTTGGTATGCTTATGAAGGACCATTTACAGACTGTTTTCTCTTATGCATATATAATGGTTCAACCTGGCCGAACGTTCATGTGCATCAGCACTGGTGTGCGCAGCTAGTTAGCTCATTGGATGAGGGTAACTGATATAAATGAAAACCTGCAATCTTACAGGCCCTCCAGGGCTGTTCATACCCACCTTTGCAACTCCTAATTTTCTTCCAGGAAAACTTTCAATAAAAATTAACTACAAGCTGACCTGCAGAGTGGCATTTGCAATTTTAAGGGAAGCTGTCTATGTTTGGCTAGTGAGGTAATGTTAATTAACTTTAACTCCAACCTTTAACTTCTTTAATGGTCACTAACAAAGAAATGAACCAATCAAAGACTTCTGCCTTGTACACCAGCATCACAGACAACTCCTAAGACCATGACAAACGGTTATTAGTCCCTGATTTCCAAATCTCTGCAGCATACTAGCCCTCTCTGCCATCATTCAGCAGTAGTTCACCCTTGTGATACAATCACCTGTAAAACATTCCATTTTAAAGCACAGAGATTGTGTGCTTGCAGCAGTCACTGCCCCTCGTCTCTCCTGCTCACACACACACTCTGGTTACTTCTGCGTAATCACTCATCTAGACCACAAATGACTCTGACAGGCTTTTATTTGTTATACAGCAAGCAAATGATATGGTGACATTGACAAACACAAGTTCACCTTAGTAAGCTTTCAGTTATGCACCAAAGGCACGTCACACATATGTCCCTGGAAGCTTGGTGGGCGAGCAGCAGGACCGGTGAAGCTGATATTCCAATTGCAGCATCCAGCACCCAACTGCTGACCATTTGCTTCCTGTTCCTACCACTGCTGACCTACTGCACGTGCTGGCAATGCTTTTTCCCCACAGTGGATGATGCATTTAAAAAAACAACATGTTTGTACCTTCCCTTGGTAATTCATTACAGTGTATTCATAACCTTAGGTGGACTTCTGACTTCTGTATTCCAGGTTAGGTTCTCTTCAGCCATGCCTCAGGCCCTTCACTTTAAAGTCTGAAGCTAAATTCTTCAGGGCCTGAAACAAGGCTGATGGCAAATAAGGCAACATCCTGGCAAATAGTTTAAGGAGAAAGCAATGCATAAATTCACCCTCCACTGACAACAAATGCATACCAGTGATGTGGCAGTCACATGTATGTTTTGTTCATCACCTCCCCCCCCCCCCCCCCCCCCCAACAGTTAGGAGATAAGAAATAGGCCGATTCCTTTCACAGAATGCTGCTGGGAGCTACTCCGGGCTGTAACACAATGCTAAAAAAAACCTTAGCTGGACAGAAAGCCAGTATGTCCCTGGGTTAGGACTGAAGAAGACTGTTTGATTTTAACACAGGCCCAAAAAGAGTGATTGATCCCCCAAGTGACTGCTGACTCTCCTGCTCTGCTTCCAGCAGCATACTGGCCAGAGATGGACCTCACAGGGGTGGGGATATGGGGGGGGGGGTTCAGGAAATGAGGTCATCGGTACACAAGGCAAGCACTCTCAGAGGAAGACACACCATTTCCTAACCCTTCAGTATGTTGAACAAGTGTTCATTACTCATGTGTGGTCCTCGGTTTCCAATAAGTTTAACCTCTTTGACCGGTATTTGACGTGTGTCACAAGTTCAGCTGCTCCAGTACTTCCACATGAACACAATCGCAATCCTCTGACTGTGGGAATGATCAACAAGTAATCTCTCCCTCACTTGTCTGGACAGAGAGGCAGAACGCTACAGTCCCAGTGTCCAGGGCTGGGTGTGGGCACGTTCCTTTCACTCCCGATGCGTCTTGAAGGCTTCCCCCGCTGCACTCTCCCTGACATGGGAAAACATGAATATGTGATTACACAACCTTCCATTTCAAAGGCAATGTGACACATTACTCACTTCAGGGCAGTGGCTCTGAGGTGAAAAGTGGAGCAAATATGCAAGGACTATAATGAAACAAATGGGGATCTCACTAGAGACCCTTGTACTGGATAAACAATGTTCATACACATTTACAATTTGGTATTTAGCTGACGCTCGTATCCAGAGCAACTTAAAAAAAAGTGCATGCTATGAGCTGGAACAACAGCCAAGACATTACATGCAGGTACATTTGAGTATTTTCCAGCGCAGGCTTAGAAACCTACCAGCCACTGAGGCGAGGAGCCGTGTCGGGAGTGCCTCCATTCTGTCCACCAGTGCCTGCAGATAGGTAGAATGAGTATGTGGCTTTACTACTACGAAGCAAATGAATAAAGTTTCTTGTCCTGCATATCAACACACAAAGTCCACCGGGCTAATACACAGACACTTAAGAAGCTGTCCAATCTTAGTAAACAAGGATACAGGCTGTACTCGCCTGTGGAGCCACGGAGTGGTTAGAACAATTGTGTTTGAATATAAAATGCGTTAATGACTCATTTGAATTTGTAATACATATAATATTGTAATATTGTAAGAATATATTCGGAATGCAAGTTAACTGGCAGGCTTGCTAACGAGTGGTTTACAAAACAATACAGCTTGACCCGTGCATTCAGCAGCTGTTATTGTCTAACGCACAAGGCTCAGAACTATCCACTAGCCATGCAACGAATCAATTTCGGTAAGGCCTTACCTTGCCTATAATACATGTCGTTCACTGTATTTCCATACACTTTCCAGGCGAAGTGAATGGCGATAAGACTGAAGACGAGCCAGCTGAAAAGGATTTTAAATATGGCCACCCTCATATCATTGGCTAGCCAGTCCTCAACAAACTCAGACAGGAACGACACCAGTCCGTCCACAATTCGTGACACGAATTCGAGATCCCACGGTTCCTCCATTTTTCTACACTAGCACAATCCGACATAATCTATAATTGAACAACATTATTATAAGAAATCACCGAGAACTCGAAGAACCGGACATTCGTCCTCCTTTTCTGTTCAGAAAGTGGAGCTACAATCTGGCTGACTGTCAAAACAAAGCGAAACGATCCCTCGATTAAGATACAGAGTTTCGTTATTTTGCAAGTACACGATTTCAATTAACATTCTTGTTTTAATTGTGTTTCTACTTAAAGTAATTAAATGTAAATAAATATTCATGAGCAGCAAATGTCACTGGTTTGCCAGATGAATTCAGTTCTGATTTCCAAAATGTGCGATGTCGAAACAAAAGATTGAAAGCATGCTCCCATAACTTAATTACACATGTTTTTGTTGCTCGTTTGAATAAAATAACAGTCCATGCTTTGAGTCGACCCGGGGGAGAACCATAGTTTAGCGCCAACCTTACATTACTGTTCAAACTTGATTATCCACCTTAAAACGGACAGTAGCCATAATTTGTAAGTATACTTTCCTATGCACAAGTACATAAGTGACCGTTGCCTGCCACCTGGTGGTCATTACCGAGCGACGGATGACTATTCCAAACCACGCTCTCCTACATTGCCACAAGAGGGGAGTCAGAGACCATCACGGTATAGGAAACTATAGATAACCTTTGTAAACTATAAACCACTTGTAAACGTATGAACAGTATGTATGCCAATGATCAAACATTTCCAGTATAAAGTGAGTGTTTGAAACTACTCCATATGAAATTTTACCTATTGTGTAAAACAATGTTATGCTCCACAGTGCTTGTTCTGAAATACAACTGCGGAAGAAAAATATGGAACGCTTCACGAATTTGCGTGTCATCCTTGCGCAGGGGCCATGCTAATCTTCTCTGTATCGTTCCAATTTTAGTATATGTGCTGCCGAAGCGAGCACGACATGCTGTGTAAACTTTCCAGTATTTATACGGCCGATACCACAATGTGTTCACAGCCACGGTGTGGAGTAAATTGTTGCAATGTAATTGCATATTTATTTTGTAGCTAATACGTTTTTACATGAATAACTACAGAAATATACGAAAAATACTGACATATGTTTTGTTATTCTCAACATACACATATATATTTCTTTTTCACAAATATTTCCGTTGTAAATACACAACTGTTCCCCAGGATATTCCGGAAGATATGCAAATCTGAAACCGATTCCATAGCTTCTATTGGTGAACCCAGTTTGGAGTGTGACATCACAATACATCTGGTTTCGGAAATGAGGGGTCGCAGACCGTGGAAGGGGCGCAGGCGGTGCAGTTACCCCAGATAAAGTTGGAAGGCCCGACAAACTTTTGAAACTTAATTCCTTTCTGCTCCAAGCTGGCAGCCAATCAAAATGCCCGATTTATTCCAAGTTTGGGGGAAAAAAAAAACGTGAAAGATGGGTTTGTTTTAATTGCTTGCCCGCTCACTCTGCATGTCAATACAATAAAGCATAGTATTTTTTTGACAATGCTTATTCAAGGTCTTTAGCAATTTTTGTATCATGTGTACCATGTTTAAGAGCAAATTAATTTAAAAATGAATAATTAATTTTAAATGTAAAATAATTTACCACCCAAATGAATTGGTTATGCTTCATGAATTCTTAATTTGCAATGTTATTAGGAATGACCTATTCTGGAATTAGTCTCTTTACTCTCCTGCCCTCTGGTAGGAGGTACCGTAGCATCCAGAACAGATCTACAAGCCTAAACAATAGCTTCTTCCCCCAAGCTGTCAGACTTCCGAACAAACAGAAGACCCTGTCTGCCTGGTCTCCCTCCTGACACCTCATAACACCAGGCACTAGTCACTTTACTGTCACTGCACAGACACTTTATCCAAGGACGTGTGCCCTCTCTACTCAGGGACTGTGGCACATACCTGGAACATACATACATACATTGTATTTCAGTACTGTATTAAATACTTTCTGAACCATATCTCCTTGTCTGAACAGTATCTTGTTCTGTGTTCTGTGTGAAGTGGTATTGTATAAATGCATATATTGTCCACAGGCAGAATTTTGGGAACTCTAGCCCACCCAATTCTGTGTACTTAATGATGCATGTTTTTAAATTTTGCACTGTGGACCTGGTAAACACAATTTTGTTAAACTGTACGCATAGAAATGTGTGTCATAGACTTACAATAAAGCCTACTTGATGACTTGAATTGAGACCATGAAGTTCTCTAGAGTAAAAACATGACATAAGTCATAAAACATAACATACTTAAACACAATTTTATTCAAGAAAATGACACTTTTAAATATTAAAAATCCATTCTGGAGTTACAGTATAGAATGAACATTTTCAATTGTGAGTACAAACTGGGAAAATCATTTTACATTCTGTAAATTACATTCCTTTTGTGGAATAGAAAAATATAGAGCGCTTTTGAGCTAGGTACTATGCCAATTTTCTACTTTATTCATACATGTAACGTTTGAATTATTCAATATGGAATATTACCTACTATTATGTAAAACGATGTAACCCTTCACGTTATCCATTCTGAAATTCAATTGTTCATATTTATTTTATATCTTCTCTGGAATACATCTGCGGAAGAAAAATATGGAACGCTTCACGAATTTGCGTGTCATCCTTGCGCAGGGGCCATGCTAATCTTCTCTGTATCGTTCCAATTTTAGTATATGTGCTGCCGAAGCGAGCACGAAATTGTTGAGTGACTAGTTTGTATTTATAGGGCGGATCCTGCAAATTCTTCACGTTCATGGTGTCTTTAGCGATACCACAGTGTAGTATCATTATCATATTTAATTGGTGTATAAAAAGTGCCAACTGCAAAAGAAAAAGAACCTAGAACTACGCGTTTTTTATGATTATATCTTTTTTCTTATTCTTTGTACCTATTTTATGAACGCACACAACAGGGTTTTCAGGGAGATATGCAGATTTACATCCCCTTCTGCAGTTGCTATTGGTGGCCACAGGGACGGAGTGTGTGACATCACAAGATAGTTGCGTTCCACATTCAGCCATGCCGTTCCAGAGCCAACTGTCACAGTATCAGATTTCTCAGTTGAGTTTCACGTTTGATTAATTACTGGATAACCTGAAAATATAAACAATATAGATATTTACCCATTCCAAGATGGCTGCCATATATGTCTTTACATTATGAGTCTTTTTTATACCACAGAACTTCAATGGATATCACTTCTATACTGTGATTATTTTCAAATCTAGCATGATTTGTAATCAGGAATAAAACTGTGACAAAGGATGAGCTCTTTTCTGAATCACCATCTTCAGATTCTTCAGAATGAAAATACAAAACACTTCACACCTTTTTTATTTATTACCTTCTGAAATACTATCTATTCTGGAATTTAACATCTTTGAGTTTGGAACACTTTCTGTTCTGGAAGTAAAATATGGAATATGTACCTCTCCTTTTCTGGAATAAAATTGTGGCTTTGTCTTCAGTTAATGGAATACTGCCGGTAGGAACTTATGGAACGCCTCGCGAATTTTCCTGTCAACCAACCAACAATACAATTGATTATGTTTATTTCTTCTCTGGAATACAATCGTGGAAGAAAAATATGGAACGCTTCACGAATTTGCGTGTCATCCTTGCGCAGGGGCCATGCTAATCTTCTCTGTATCGTTCCAATTTTAGTATATGTGCTGCCGAAGCGAGCACGAAAGTATTAGTTTTCTAATTGCTACTTATAGGGCGCTGTCGCCATGCTCTTCACAGTCATGGTGTCTCAAATGTTCTATCAGTCAGACTCGGTATGTTAGATTTCAAAATAAATTAATAAATTTATATATAAATTTACATTACCTGTAATCAGAATAAATAACGGGAAAATAATTATATTCATACAGAAAATATATTTCCATAATAAACAGAAAAAAGGTTTTCTCTAATGTGACACAACCCCAACCATACTGCAGTGTCTTCTGGGAGATATGCAAATTTAAGACCAGTGACACTACTCCTATTGGTAGTCTCCGTAAAAGATCATGTGACATCACAAACTGTGTGTTCCGCATTCAGCATTGCAAAGAATTAAGGCTTCAGTGTCGGATTTCACACTGGAATTCTACGCAGAAAAACGGCATGGTACTTCAGAAGGATGGGGAGAAAGATATAAAAGGTCTTGCGATAGAAAGAGACGAGAGATTAAGCCAGGATACATTTGTATTCTACTTTGCCAGTCTGCGATTGCAATATTTTCTGGAACCAGGAATCCAGTTGACTCGGTTTATGAGAGGTGAATTTGTCTCTACATAAAGGCCTAATGTTACAAAAAGTATATTTATACAGCACCACGATCTGAAGTCGCTAAAGATCAAGTCAGCAGCTTCCATTGTCCATGTAATACTTCCCTTCTCTCGTTAAGCCAAAATATTAGGGGCGGACAGAATACAGACAAAAACTCCCATCAGGGCGCGCAGAGACAGGGCATCAGCAGTTAGTTTGATAATAGCTCTGACCTTTTGTGCACAATTGAAGGCAGGGGTTGAAGGCAATTATGGAAACTGAGAATCTGTGAGAACACTGCCAGTATGGTGCTGTGAAACACAGCCATGAGGGACGTCATGAAAACACATCCAGTGGCCGATCAGGAAAACGAAGTAGGATGTTGTAAAACCTTCATTAAGCTGTCACAAAGTGTTTGTATCGCCGAGGTTTTAAACTTTATGTACCAACTGACATTGCACAGAACATTTCAGTGCTTTACAGTGGCTGACAATAAACTCAGGCAGTCCTGACAAAACACAAATGTTAACATACTTGACCTGCTCATGCCATGTGTAAACATCGAAAATAAGAAGTCTGACTGTGACTTCTTCAGGATCCATACCAAAATAGAACTGAGCTGAATAACCTGAATGAATAAATAAATTGATATATTTACACAGCTGTTTTTGTTTATACTTCATGCGTATTGACAATATTTTCTACAATGATAGCACGAACATAGCATCAGCATTAGGAGATCAATAAATTAATGTACGGTAGAACAAGATGACCACCAGGGGGCAATATCAAACTTTGGGGAGAATGGGGCACAGACGTTTCAGTCATTCTGTCACCCTGCACTTTATGAACGAATGTATCTTATTTATGCACAGAGAACGTCTTCATAACAGATTTTTTTCAGACTTAGGTTGGTAACAGAATTCTAAAAATCAGCGAAATTCTTTTAAAATTACACCCGCATCTATCAGTAAAGCCTATAGCTTTCTCTTAGTCAAACTTACCAGGAAATGCTATTTAAAACAGCAACATACCTTGAAGTGTGGTGTGGGGAACAATTTGCTTCCACTTTTCCATACGTTCAAATAAATATGTGTAAAGAAAACAGTTGCTTTATTATTGCGCTGCGCAAAAACGATCTCAGTCAGAGGTTTGCAGAGTCACAGAAGTATAAAATGTTTGTGCTCTGAAGCTTAAAAGGCCACCTTACTATACAGACTTAATAATGCAGAATCATGCAGCTAACAGTGAGGTTTTATTCTGCCTTGTAACAACAGAGATGTTCCTTAAACTTTTACATACCAATCCCATCTGAAATATTCCAACCATTACAATGTAGTTACACATCAGGTTTCTAGGCTACGAGGGTCTGAAAAAGTTTTGTTCTAGCAATGAAAACGTTATACGTTCTACCAAAGAAAATCACTTCGCCATGATTAGACTACCCACACTACTAACACGGAGAGTCGGCCTGAGCTTACTGGAACACTTATAAATGAAGAACAAGAGATCCTCAGCTGCAGAGATTTTTGTTTAACTACACATCTAACCATTTCACAATAATATTGTTTTTAGGGTTTGCATTATTCAGCTCTAGCATCTCACAGTTTGTGGTGTAAAAAAAGAATTAAAGAAGGCTCTGGTACACTTAATTATTGAAGCAAATATACTCTGGACTGTTACTTGGAGTTTTACAGAAATTGCGATCTTACGAAGTCGAGGGTCCAACGGGAAGTGGCTCCTCTCAATGTTATGGTAGCAATGCTATCATCTGACCCCCCACTGAATAGACTAACCTGTGTGTCTTCTAGACAGCTGCTGGCACCACAATACCGCAGTCTAATGATGGGGGTAGGGGCAAAGCAATATACGGTCATGTCAGGCAAAAAAAAACAAAAACTACATAAATTCAAATGATACGCAGTTGAAAAGGGTCCAGTACCATGTGAAGACAGCCGGGTGTTCACTACATGATGGTAAGCCCTGCCATGGCATCCTGTATCTTTACTGGCCCATGCAATAGCTTGCCAGTTCAGAAAACAAGACAATTAAAACTTTATTTTGTAATCTTTTGACCAGATATTCCAACCCAGCCACAGTTTCATTCCTGGTTATCTTTGGAGTAGTAACTGGACAGACAACTGGATGCTTATTAGTTATTTCTTAGGGGGATGGGGCTCTTAACTGCTGCTCAACTCTTCTTAGCTTTCAACAGTTTGACCAAAGGTGCTTAACGTGAATTTCAGCAGTTAAAAGGATGTAAGCCTTCAAAATGTACAAGACATAAAAGCTGCCATTCTTGTAAGCAAACTTTTGATGAGAAAACCTGATGATAGAAAGTATGAAATTTATATACAATTCAGCCTATAGGTTGCCTTTTACTGTTGAGTTTATTTGTTTCCACCCACGTTCTGACCCTCCCTCCCTCTTGCCTGGGGCTGTTTTCTGATCAGAGGGGCGGAAGCAGGCTGCTCCTCTTCTTTCAGAGTGCAAGAGCAGAGCCAGGTGATCTCACGACACAGACAGGTATGGGGAGCTCACACTGTTTCTCTAACAGGAATCTTCCGGGCTTTCTGCTATCTCTCTCTCACAGAATCGCTTCAAAAGGCATGTAAGTTTTTTTTTTTTTGTTTTGTTTTGCTTGTCTGTTTTGTGTATTTTTCTTTTTGTGGTTTTCCTTTTGGTACTGTGTTTGTGACTCTTTTTAGTTTTGTTGTGTTGCTGGTTGAAATGAGAGCTTTTTGTGTCTGTTTGGAGCCGTCCCACTTCAGCTGTGAGTGAGTGGAGCAGGGCAAAACAGGCAGGAAATAGTGGTGCAATCAGTCATTACATACATTCCTTTTAAGTGAATGTATGGTTGTGACTCTTTAAATTAAATATGCAAATAAATGTGTGGAAAATTGGATGAGAATGGTTGGACAGCTGAAGAATGATTTAGTCAGAGTTTCAATACAGTAATTGTAATGGCATAAAATAATGAATTGAACTGTCTTTAAGCTCTCTTTAGAAACAGTGCTATTATTTAATTGTAGAACATTTTTTTCAGTTTCATGTAATTATCAGAGTTTTAGTATGAATCAAAACGAAGACAAATCTGCAACATGAATCCATTTTCAAATGACCTAGAGAAACACCTGAAGATTACGCCTGTGCCTGTAGGGCCATGAATAACTGCAGTGACTTTTTCTTCGTGTAAGGGGGGGACAACATGAACTGTGCCCCCAAACACAATTTACTTTTCAAAGGTGAAATGCAGAAGGTTGAAAAACAGGCTATGACAACAGATGAAACAGTGTATCTGCCTAATGATCATAATCTCAGTTCTGGCCTCTGCGTTTTCCCCTTTAGAGCACGCAGTGCTACAGTGAGCACGTGGAGACTGACCTGTCCACAAAGCATGAGGTGAGCAGGAACATTCAGTTGGCATCCCCCATTGGTGATGGGTGCGGTCTGACCCTCAGCATTCCGCTGCAAATGAAACATAAAAAGGCCTAATTAGAGTGCAAGACCAATCATGAGACTGATTTAGAACCACTTCACCTCTTCCTTAGGTTTGCATGTACTCAAAGTATTTAAAATTCAAATCAGCAAGTATCTTATAGGGGAAATGGAAATCAGAACTATTTCATGATACTGTATTCTAATCTGATTTTTGTTTGTTGGAAATGGTCAGTTTGTATTTACAAACACCCTTTAGGTTTTTTGTAATATCTAATCAAAGAAAATGGTGTGCCCCTAAGTCTAAATTGGTTCAGGAAGTATCCAGCTGTATAGGCTGATGAGATGTAAGGTTTGTATGTCTGCGATAGAAAATCACCGTTAGTCATTTAATCTGATGCGTTTGCATGAACTGGTGTTGCATCTCTCTCGAATGTTTTTTCTTTTTGTTTTGCTTTTTATATTGATTTGTCTCAGACAGACAAGAAAGATCTATTGTTATTAAAAAAAAATATGTGTGTGTGTACATATATATCTGTTGTTAGGCATATAGACATGCAATTTGGTTGTTTGTTTTTCTGGGTAAGAACGTCAACACGGACCCACATGCTTCAGGGGCTACAGGAGCACTGCCAGACACTCAGCAACAAAGACAATGCTGGTTACCGCAGGGAATTCAAGGTACGCATCATTATCCTCCCCTGAAAACTGCGAGTGAGTCCTCACAGCTGAGTTCCTTTTTTTTTTTGCTTTGCAGTATCCATCATATTGAATGTATTACCTAATGAGGTGATCTGGATGAAATGAGGACCAGCTTTTTGATTGCTTTTTGTGTGTATTTATAAAAGGCCTTAGTTAACTTAAGGTTGAGTTTGTGGAATCTGTAATTATTTCTATAAATTGCTTCTTCAGTTTAGTTAATTATGAACTTAAATGAATTGATATATTGGTCACTCATGCCAAGAAAGTATTCTTCATTTCATTAAACTTAATCTTTTCCATTTGAGTTTACCAGTATTTTGCAAATACTCAGTTAACCATTCTAGTACACACCTCTTGCTGTGTAGGTTTATTTTGTGCTCTTTGTATTTGTATGGTGACCTTGTTTATTAGTTATTACAGTGAAATTAAATTAAGTTGAACAGGTTTGATATACCACACGTTAGGACTGATAGAAACAGGGAAACATGGGTTGGGAGCCAGGTAGGGGCATCAGCAGAACTGGAGATACGCTATGGAAGGCTTTGGTTTTGCATGTCTGTGTTTTTCCCATCAGTACCTGGGCTGAATATGTTCCTTAACAACCCTCTGCCCCCTGTGTATTACCTGTCTGCAGGGGCTGAACAATGTGGGACAGGAGCTCACCACCAGGGCTGGGGATCTGGACATCAACAGGGGAAAGAACAGATATCCCTATGTTCTGCCATGTGAGTACTGTTTAGTAGTATCTGGTATTGGATGGTTGGAGCACAGATACTCTCCACTGTTTCTTCCATGTCTGAGGCTTGACCAGTGACCCTTGTTCTGATCTGCTCCGGTCGCAGATGATCACTGTAGGGTGCGACTTTCCCTCCTGAGCTCGCAGCTGCACTCTGACTACATCAACGCCAGCTATGTTCCTGTGAGTCCGACACGTCTGTGCCTTACTATCTCATACTTCCTCATCCTACCCATCCAAATGAGCCCTTTTCCCACTCTTAGGGCTCAGTCAGATAGCACAGAGTCGACTGAATTGTTTTTTGACAGGTGTGTTAAAACTGTGAGAATAAAACACTGTGTGACTCTGCGTGCTGCAGCTTTAAGTATAGGTAATGCAGTGGGAAAGTTAACTGTGAAATAGAGACTTAAGTTAGACCAGCTGTACAATGGTATTAGTCTTCATTGATCCTCCCAGTCAGTCTGTTCTCCCTCACAAACACTCATTGTCCCACTGTCCTCTGTTATAAACCTCAAAGCATTTGTCTCTGCAGGGTGGCACCTCAGAGCGTGACTTCATCTGCACCCAGGGGCCCCTTCCCCACACACAGGTGGATTTCTGGCGCATGGTGTGGGAGCAGAACGTTCGCGTCATCGTCATGGTGACGGCCTGCAGAGAGAATGGCAGAGTGAGTGACATCATCCATGACAACAGAGAAGCTGATGAAACAGTGATGCGTAAATTCAACATTCTTTGGAACAGTAATCTGGCTTGAAAAGTGAATGAACCAGTTTGTTGATACATACTTAGCATTACTTTTGACTGTTGTGCCCTGCATTGACCAGGCAATTCGATGGGCCATTATTACATAAATTACAGTATGGGTGTGTGTGTGTGTGTTCTTTTTGTATGTTGCCAGCAACTACGCCTTCATTTGTAGATGTGAGTGTGTGACTCACGCCTTTGGATATGTATAGCTGGCAGGCCTGTCAGACCGTGTTGCGACATGCGGACCAAGGTGTGTTTGAATGTGTTTGACGATGCGTTTGCAGGTGATGTGTGAGCCCTACTGGCCTCAGGAGAGGGTGACGGTGTGCTATGGCGCATTACTGGTGACCACACTGTACCAGCGGCGCGGACCAGACTCCTTAATCACTACAATGCACCTGCGCCATGTGAGTAACCCAGCAGCCAACCAGCAGCAAGAAGTTGGGTTCGGCGGTGGAACTGTACTCTTTACATGGGCCAGTGCTGTCGCTCCCATCTTCCGTACAGACCCACTTTACTGTCATGTAGTCTCATCTTGAGACATTTTTAGACTATAGTTTGGTACATTGGACTGTAAATATGGTTCATCTATACTACTGTGATAGTACATATAATCAGATTTTGAGGCCAACATTTGTTTGTTTAACATTTTAAGAAAACAAAGAGCTCATACAAACCTGCAGAGGGGAACATAAAAGGAGAAGGGATGCAATGTTATCTACATACTGTGAATAAGGTTGATAACAAGGGAGGTATTATCAGTACTTCGACTTGATTACTGTGAAAATGGAAAAAGGAAACAGGAATGAAACGAGGAAAACATGATATGCAACAGGAACCAAGTCCTATTTGTGCCATTACTAACCCAAACTAGCAGTACTAAACCATTACTAACCCTAACTAGCAGTACCAAACCATTACTAACCCAAACTAGCAGTACCAAACCATTACTAACCCAAACTAGCAGTACCACACTCCTGACAGGGGTGACAAAACTTCATGGAACTAGTTGGAAAATAAACGCTCCTTTAAATACTCAATAACTTGACAAACTGGATTGTTATGTCATAATCTGTAAAATATGCAAGAATGTACAACAAGGCACATAGGAAATCCTTTTGGGAGATAGTCATGAAATTGACCTGTAAGCACAAAATGCTAAAATGTTCACTGAAATACCCATTTTCATTTTCACTTAAATCATAACATAGCACCATGTAAAAACAGGATGTGATAAGAGAACAGAAAAAACATCAGGGTGAGTGAAGTGGAAATTAATCTGCCCTAGTATCACCCAGGGAGGAAGGGTTTCAGTAGCCTCTTTATGAATACCCTGGTTGACCAGGTTCACAAGGTCTGTGAGTATAATCTGTAGTAGTTTTAGATTATGTAGTATTAAATCTTCCTCCAGCATTGCGCAGCTGCTCGACCTCAGAGAGGTGAAACACCATCTGACTACACCTGTTTCAGAGGAGTCTTGTGGATAATGTTATGGCATTATGATATGTGGGTGGTGTGTATTGTGTATGGCACTAAACATTACTGCTACTGCGTTCTAGGCCAGCAGCCCTGCTGAGAGAAGGATAACTCACTTCCACTACCCCGGCTGGCCGGATCAGGGGATACCTCATAACCCTGTCTCTATGTGTGCTTTAGCAGAGATGGTGCGGGACCATCTCAACAGCACCCCACGAATCGGCCCCGCCATCGTCCACTGCAGGTCCGCATTGTCCGCCCTCAACCCTGTCATTTTCAGCTTTGTGCTCAAGTGGATTTGTGTCACTTGGTCTGGTCTGTTCCGTTGGTGTGTAAGGGTTGGATTCGATTAACGGTGATATCAACTTTTACTTTCAGGTCAGAAACCATCAGAATGAACTTGACAGACTGTTTTCGAAGGAAAAACTAAGACATGCATTTACTTATCACTTACAAAAATTGAGTGAAAATGTTTTTATTAATGTTTATTAACCCTAATCTTATACTCATTTTCCTCATTCCTGGTCCAGCAGGGCCACTGAATTTTGCTAACTCATTACTCAGCATTTAATGACCAATATAAAATTTTGATTGCACATTCTTCTCACCTGACCTGGTTGGCTGGGTCTGAGCTGGTAGTGCAATTGATGATGAAAAAGGATATATATTGCAGACCTTCAGGGTCAGCAATAAAGACCACAGGGCTTAGTGTTTCTGGGTCCATGCGCAGCCATACATGTATGCACGTGCCTTTGCACTCCCTCACCTGTGCGCTCCCTCTCACCTGTGCGTTTTCCGGCTGCAGCGCGGGGGTGGGGCGCTCGGGGACTTTCGTGGCGCTGCTGTGGCTGATGCAGCTCTGCGCACGTGGGGTGCGTCCGAACGTGAGGGCCGTGGTCCACGATCTGCGCAGACACCGAGTCATGATGGTGCAGAACCTGGTGAGACCGCCCACCCATCGCTCATAGCCATTCCCCAACAACGTCACTGTCCCCTGGTATTGCAGTAAATCAACTGAGAGATTAGGAGATATTTATTTGCTCCCTTTATAAATCAACAGCTGGTCAATGTTTCCCTTCAATGGTGTTGGATGCTGCCCCCTATTATGTTTGTCTGTCTGCATTACAAGAGCCCCAGCAATATGCTTGAACCTTTTGAGACTGGCTGTCAAACAGATTTGAATAAAAAGCACTGAATTTCCACCTGAGGTGGAAAAAAAAGTTGATTCACTGGCTAAATGCTAAACTGGAACATCAGCATTTTTTGTTTATCCGTCAACACCTGGTAGTGTTACAATGGTAAAGTGATAGATGCTAACTGTACATTCCTTGCTTTTGACAACTTTCACTAAAATGTTTTTTCCAAGACTGAGTTCAACTTAGCGGTAAGTAAGCAGGGGTAACAGCAGAGATGTGAAACTTCAGCCGATAGTCTGAAAACATATTCCAAACTGTCTAGACATATCGAATGCAGTAAATTCAATGAATAACAGACACTAACTAGAGGGCCCTCTCAGCACTACACAAGTAAAATATCACTGGTGGTCCATATAAAGTCAGAGGGATTTGAGAATAATTCAGGGTGCAGCGGCCCTCATGGTTATATAATAATGTTGTCTCGTGGTAGTTTCTCTCACTGAATTGTGCTGTACCATTGATGTGTTCGACTAATGCATACATACTCTATCCCTCAGCAACAATATATTCTTGTTCACACCTGTCTGATGCACTGGCTGAATGAGGGGATGACAGGACAAAAACCCCTGTGAGTGAGTTATACCTGACATAGTACTACACAACCGCACACAGACAGAGATGCACATAAAAGCAGGAGGGGTAGGGGGTCTGCTCTATTTGCAGATTCTGTCCTTCTATTTACAAGTAATATCACCGTACATATACCCCTCAGCAACTTAATGTAAATTTCCATAAAGAATTAAATGTTAAACATTTGGTGCTGGTTTCCTGGACATGGATTAAATCTAGTCCTAGACTAAAAAGGGAGATCTCAATTCAAAATTTCTTCTATTCTAGGACTAGGCTTAATCCATATCAGCGAAACCAGACCTCAGTGACACATTTATACTGGTTCCATTTTTATTGCAAAAATGTAAGTATGCATTTTAAGGGCTGTAGCTGGTTAGAAAAAGTCAACAGACATGTCTCTATGCGGCTCATTTACTTGCAGATTGGTACTGTAATCCGTTCACTTCCAAATTCCTCACTGCACTGACAGAAGAGTCGGCATTTTGTGTACTGGGTTCTAGAACCTGTGTATGTGGGCTTTCACTCCGCCCAATCTTTATATTAAGATTAAAATAATGAGCTGATGTACCACCCATATTTCTTACAGGGTTGGTTTCACTTCTGAACTAGTTTTATGATTGATTTATTTTATTCCCTCTAAAATCAGGGCTGGCCAGGAATGGCCACAAGATTTAGCTCCATCCTCGAAAATATTTTGCCCAAACAATTTCTACATTTCTATATATTGACATTTAGAATTTCCTGACATTTTTAGGAATGATGGGCAAAAGAATGTTCTCACTTCTGCACATGAAACATGAATGAATCAGCATCGGTATGTGTGGTTAATCGGCTAATTGAGCCAGGGTAAAGTAGAATTGAAAACCTGTTTTACCACCCTTGATCTAAATGAATGTATGTTTTTGTTTTCTTCTTTTCAGGGTTATACAGAGCAGTAAGGGCCCTCAGGCTGAGAAGGAAAAGGACTCCCGCCACCAGGCCCCGCACGGCCGCTCCCGCAAGGACAGTGGCAGCCAAGAAACATCTCAGCGGCAATCCAAACAGCACGGACTGAAGACAGACCAAGGCAGCACACACAAACTGCATCCTGGGAAATTCTTCCGAAAGTTACTGCTGCTCCCATCACCTCCACAGACCTGAAACCGCAACGGATATTACCACTCTTCCACAAAACGCTCCCCCCCCCCTCCACCCCTTCCTGTGTAACCCAACACCGCCAGGGAAGACACGGTGTTTCAGCCCTCGCAGGCTGCCAAAAGCGGTTTCTCCGGTTATTCAGGCCTTTTGTGGTGGCTGCAACAACACTTGCTGACAGAGGGAGTACAGGCGAGAACTGCACATGCAAATTGAGAGGCGATAAACCTCCTGCCTTCCTCTCTATTTATCTCATGACTCTCTTCACCACGTCATGAGCAGTGCGTTTCTTCCAGAAGACTTTCCCAGCAGAGCCGCCTATACCACAGGAAGCCCTCGGACACTTTTTCAGCATCTACCCGTTAGCACAATCCTTCATTTAACATAAAGGCTGAAAAACAGAGGCTGGCAGAAAAGGTGGCATCGGTGAATACGTGATGTAGAGGAATATACTGTGGTCACTTTTTATACCAAAAAAATCTTTTTCAGTAAATAAAATCAATATAGGGAAAAGGTTGTGTCTGTCATTTTAAGCCTCACATTTGATTTCTTTATGGAGTGATACAGATACATCATACATCTTGCCTGACAGCCCAAGTTAAAGTGAGAAGTGGAAAGCACATGCCTGCTTTCATGAATTGCTTTGCAGCACTATAGACCCCTTCTGTGAAGTGACCATTAGACCTAATAACTTCCACAAAACTCTGACCGGGAGAGTATGTATGGTTTCTGTGGATACTATAGTGCTGCAAAAACAAACAACAAAAAACTAGAGACATGGGGAAACATTTCACGTTTAAAAAATGGCTTTTTTATGCTGTGTGCGTGTTAACCAAGGTTCGTGGAGTCTTGCAGGTTGCTCTGAAAAAATAATAAACCAGGTGTGCCTCATTCTGTTGGCTGAAAAGGAACTATTCGCCACGACAGAGATTGCAGTGATTGCAGTCTGGATCAAAACGCTTCACTAAGAGCTGCTGTGAACGATGACCGAATATACCAGAGAAATTGGAAGTGCAAAATTTGTGGGGAAAGGGTTTAGAAAATATGCAAACGCATCCCAAGAGATTATATGGATAATTGATTAGATGCTCATTTCATTCAATATGTGACTCTTGAGGACCAGATACGCTAGAAAGGGACCTCGACTCTCATGGAGAACTAACTAGATACCTTCAGTCACTGTGAATAAGGCACCTACCAAAATTATGGGATTTCATACAGCTATCAAACGTCATCGTTCAATCATCACAAAAATTTAAAAAATAAATTACTTTAAAAAAAAAAAAAAAAAAAAAAAGTCAGATAGGGAGGGTCATAAAGCAAAGCCATTCAACACAGCCTCTCCCTCCAGCTCTCCTTTCTCCGACTGGTCGTGGTGAAGAAAAAGCACACACACACGCATCAAAGAGGCTCACTGTACAAAAGGCATGTTTGAAAGCACGTGCGTCGCCATTCTCCATAAACGACTACAATACCAATACATACAATAGATATAGAGAGATGGAAACAAAAAAAAATTAAAACAAAAATAAGAAAAAAAAAAAAAAACAGAGTGGTCTTGTGTTTGTTTGTTTTTTTTTATCATATATAATACAAGAGTGTTTATGTTACAATGCAGTTCAGCAGTCCAGCCCTCTGTGCCTCTATGAATCCTGGGATGTTGGAGGTTCTTGGCAAGGTGCTGGGGCGGTGGAGAATAGGGTATAACTGTGCAGTGAGTCCTTTAGATTTCGTATCTTTTTTTCCATTTTTTTTTTTTTAAATTTGACTCATATAAATGATCACAAGTGAAAGACAGCGCCCCCTGGTGTTCCTGCAAATGTGACTGTCCATTTATTGTTATACGAAGTCATTGAGCTGAGACCACTGTTCTTTCTCCCACTGAGGAAGTCCTCAAAAGAAAAAAAAAAAACAAAAAAAAACAAAAAAAAAAAAAAGCACCATTCCCTTTTCTCAGACAGTTCTTTTTTTCCCAGCTCACCAGCTCTCAAAAAAGGAAAGGTTTCTGTCCCACATATAGGGTCTTATTCCTGTTTGTCCACCGGTCTGTCTGGGCAGAGTACCAGGCATGACTGGCTGCGTTCTCCTGCCTCATCAGTCCAGTCTGACTGCGTGGTCTTCAGAAACAGAGAGAAAACAGCAGAGACAGAGAGAGAAAGGAGGAGAGAAGGAACAAAAGGGAGGAGGAAAGTAAGGGATAGCAGGATAGAAAGGCAAGGAGAGAAAGAAAAAGCAGGAAAAGGTGATGAGAGGGCCTAAGAGCAGGAGAGAGAGAGAGAGAGAGATGCTGAGCATTGCTCATGAGACGTGGTCAATCGATCTCCATGTCAGATTATACAGGAAAGAACGGGGAAAAAAAAAAATCAAATCAAATCATAAGAACCGGGTAAATGTCCCTCTCCTCCTCGAAGGGATACGCAGAGCTTCGGGTATATACAGGCCCTGCTTTCCTGGCTGATTGTGATCAATTTACCCAGAAGTCCTCTCTGACAAGAAAAGGTTCTCCGAAAAACTGAACAAAAAAAATAAGAATTTATTATTTTAAAAAAAAAAAAGATACAACTTGAAAGAAAGGAGAAAAAAAAACATAAAAAGATAAGACCTGTTCTTCTTTGCGTTTTGTGTTTCTCTGGGACAGATGCTAATTTGGTGCTTGGCAGTTCAGAGAGAAGGATTTGTATGTATTTGTATTTTAAGTGTGTTTATCTGTCTCCTCTGTTTCTCTCTGAAGGAGAAGACAAAGAGGGAGGTTGGGGGGGGGGGGGGCGGCGGGGGGGGGGGGAAGGGAGGGAGGGAGAGAGAGAGAGAAAGAAAGAATGGTCCATGTCAGCCGTTTTCAGACCACTTTTCTCTCCTCTAATGCATGTTCCCCGATACCATGGCGATGGCCTCTTGGATCTCTCGCACCATGAGGATGCGTGTGAGCATGTGCTCCAGTTGCTCGCGCGTGATTGGCTGGGTGGAGTACCAGATGGGGCTGTTGGGGGCCACAACAGGCTCAGGCGTAAGATAGAAGGTGTCATTCCGACCCTTCACACTTTGGGGGCTGAGAGGACAGACGCAAAGGATGGAGGGGGGAGAGAGAGAGAGAGAAAAAGAGAGAGAGAGCGAAGAAAAAGTTGAGAGGGAACAAAAGGAAGAAGGACAGGGACGAACGAGAGTGCAGAGGACATTAGAGGGAGGGGAAAAAAAAAAAGAGAAAGACAAGAGGGGAAGAACAACAGAAGAAACATTAGTTAATGCAGAAACACTGAGGTCTAAGTCACCTGACTTTGACGCAGTTATCAATAACACAGTACATCTGTGACCAATTATACAGACAAAAACAAATGCAATTCTGGAATTTACTGAGTAATATTTTCCACAGTGATGCATGAAAACAAAATTCTCTACTGTCCTGCAGGGGTGGCCAACACTCAGGAGCCCCAGAATAATTTGTTGTTTTGCAGAATACTTATGGGTGTATGAGAGCTGGTCTTAAGCAGGGGATCTGTAAATAAATCTACACCATAGCCAGGAGTACCCAACCCCCTCGCAACAAGGAGCCTCTCTTTTTACTATCTGCACATTTTGCACTACCCAAAATCCATGTGCAAGCACAGGACCCAACCCTCAGCACTCTGTATGACATGGGCGTCAGACTTAAGTCTTCAGTCCACACACCTTGTTAACAAAACCAAACCTGGATGCTGATTGAAGGGAGAGCACAAAAGCCTGCAAACACTAGCTCTCAAGGACATGAACAATCAAAACCAAACTGAAAGACAAAATCCAGCGTACACCAACAAACAGGGCAAACAGTCTAGTATAATGGTTAGGGAGCTGGGCTTCTGACTCAGGGGTGGGATAGTGTGTGGAAATGTAAATTATGTCAGTCCCTCTAAGAGACAGTGACTGCTAAAAGTCTAAATGTAGAGCAAACCAGAGTGACATTAACCACTCTGGATAAGAGCATCTGCAAAATTACCATGTTATGATGCACATTCTACAGAATGCTTAAGGCAAGCATAATAATAATACAAAAAATGGATCCCACTGGGCCTCGTAAGTTGCAAATGTACTTGTCTTTTGCCTCCATGCCAGCAGGGGCAGCACTCACCACTTGAAGAGGTAGAAGTCATACAGCTTTATGGGGCAGCGCAGCGGGTTCTCGGGGTGCTCCGCCTGCTCTGCATACATATCGTCTGTCACTGAAACACAAGGGTCAAAGGTCACTGTAACTACAGCATGAATTAAGTGTTGTTTTTGCTCAATTGTCTGTGCTGGTGTTTTTTCCGAGTTGGGTTATGTGATTGACAGGTAGCGATTTGTCTGAGTGATGCAAGTGCCATCACTTGATAGAGCACGGTGTCATTTGATGAAATAAATGCTTTATGCATTTGTCTGTAATGGCAGGTCTGGTCTTGGGTTCTTCTGCTCTCTACCCTTATAACAGTAAACACTTTTGTACCTGCAGATGTTAATGTAGAAATTATCTGAGGATGTTTTGGACTGACAATCACTGACACATGAAATGCTACCATCAAAGCAATTTTGTACCCATATGCCCATCTTTTAATTGCAGTCTCAAACAAAGAGTTAAAATGTGTCTGTGTGATTTTGGAGTGGTTAGAACCTTTCTGCCCCACATGCTGTAGCCCCACACCCTTCAGGTAGCGGATGCTCGTGCTTTTGTCCTTTGGGTTGGACGGGTTCTTCTTAGTGTGACGCAGCATCTTGGAGAAGGCTACCTTCATATGTTGATCCACCGTCTTCAGCTGAAAGTACCTGCAGGGGGCAGCATTGTCAAGACATGCACTGACCCAAACACATCACATGCACATACACTCTTATGTGGCACAGTAGCAGAGACATTGCCGAATCTGATTTTTTTTTTTTTTTTTTTAATCAAACGTTGGGAATGAAACTACCATTTCAAATGACAGGGAAAGAAGTGTTGGTGATAAAAACTATTTAAACAATGGAGCTTTGCTATCGTGCTATTTTTAAATAAAGTTGTGCTTGGGCAACAGAGTTTTAAAATTGAGTTTAAGTTTTAAATTGAGTTTCTCTTGGGCTATTTTGCGGGTCCTAAGGGCATTTCGTTATTCACTTAGGAGTCTCCCTTATCCAGGGCATCTTGGATGGCTTACTTTTCTCTGACACACTATTCTACCATGCAGATGAATGTTTACTAAAGCTAATTAGGCTGAGCACCTTGCTCAAGGGTACACCAGCTGTGCCCCATCTGGGACTAAAACCTGCAGTCTCTGAGCTACAAGCACAGTTCCTTTAACCATTACATCACACTGGCCGCACAGTGCTGTTTGATTAGTAATGTTATGTAAGGTTATGTATGGTGTGTGTGTGTGACTCACACTGGGGATTGGGGGGTACTTCCTCATGTACTGTGTGTGTGTGTGTGTGTGTGTGTGAGACTCACTTGGTGTTGGGGATTTGGGGTATATCCTCATGTACTGTGTGTGCGTGTGTGTGTGTGTGTGTGTGTGAGACTCACTTGGTGTTGAAGAACATGAGGGTGGTGAGCAGCGTGGAGGGAGAATGGGCTCCCAGCTGCTTACACTCCCAGAGCATCTCCTCTGTCACATGACTTGGGATAACATAACCTGTGGACAGAGACAATGGACACAAGCTCTCAAACCATGACAGAAGAACCTGAAAAGCACAGGCAAAAGACTGTGACTAAGCTCTCTAACAGGTCTACAGCAGATATTGTTAGTTCTCCTTAAAAGAAACAAATAAACTAGGGAAGTGTTTTTCACTAGATCTATCATTTACCTTATCGGTTGTAGTTTATGGATGGATCTTTACCTAGGCAGGGTCAACATTGTAGGGGTCAACCCAAAAAAATGAACCATGTAAAATTACCCTTGTCGACTGACTTTTCAGTTTCAACAATCACATTGGTGGTTTTAATGTATAATTTACGCAACATGATTGATATGCAGGTACTGTATTACTTTTAATTTAATGACATTATGTACCACATTGTAAGCTTGGCATATACAACTGACTATTGACTGAATTCATGTTAAATTGTTTTTTTTTTTTTTTACCCCTGGGGATAAACGCCATAAACGCCTGTGTGTGAGGCAGAGAGTGGTGTGTCTACCTGTTTCACTGCACCTGTATATGTGAGAGGGAGAGCACAGGTCCTTACCTAGCGGATGTACGCTAGGCTTCCAAATGTCCAGCACCCGATGGAGCCACTGCGAGAAGCGTGTGTAGTACGGGTCTGAGAAGATGTCGTCCACTCTGCCGTTCTCAAACAGGTACTGTGGCAAGAAGCCCAGGTAGGGATCCCAAATTAGAGGATGAGAGGATGGAAGGCGAGAGGACAGGAGAGCAGGGAAAACAGAAAAGTGATGGATGACATAGGGAAGGGCGAAAGACAAGAAAAAAAGAGAAAGGGAGAAGAAAAGGTGAGATGGCAATGACTAATTCCTCAGATTTTTTGCAGGCAGATGTTACTAAACATAAGACATTGTCCACACACACACACACACACACACACACACAGTCATGGAAGGAACAGGTGGTGCAAAGTGGTGGAAAACAATTAATATCTAAACTCATTTATCTTATGCTGAGCCAAAAAAAAAAACTAAAGCACAATTCATCAATTATTTCAGATACTTTAAAGGGTGACAGAAATGCTAACTCAGTGCTGTAACTTCTGACGTTATGACTTCAAGCAACAGGGGAACCTCAGTCATTTTCTTTTCAAAAACAGTTGAGAAATTAATGTTTACTTCTGCCCATATTCAAGATAAATGCATTTGCTTACGGATACAATTTTATGTCAGTTTTGAAAACTGCTCTATATAGTGTCTGCAATGACCAATTACCAGCACAGTTACATTACGATTTTTAGATATGCAGGTAGGAACATTGCCACCTGCTGAAAGGATCATTTATGCCGTCAAAGTCAAACTCAAATTAATGTGCTGCCATTTTTTTTCCTTTGTTGACAAAATCTACCCCCCAACTTCTGAAAAATTCTGACATATGCTTGTTTCCAAACAATATAACTTAAGCACAAACATTTCCATTTGAATTTGTTTAAAATGGGAACGTGGCTGTTTCTCTGGCGATCTAAACAGGCAGCTGATTGAATGAGCTGAAGGAACCCAGACCTCTTTGCCTTACCTGATATCAGTAAGAAAATGGTTAAGTCTTTCAGAGTTAAATAAGTCTGGTCTACTGTCCACTTCATTAAGCTATCTGGCTAGTGAGCTAAGGCTAGGTATGCTTAATCGGCTGTAATTTAAAAGGCTTAACCTTTCCTTCTAAGTTTAAAAGGCCAGTAAATGAAGGCAACATAGGAAAAAGAACATAGGCAAACTACAGTGCCTAGTAGTTTCTGAGTTTTACGAGGAGAAATATCTATGGTTTGTGTTTTTTTTCCCCCCTTTGTGACAAAATAATCATAGGATTTTTCCCTATGGTCAACTGTGATGATGACCCTGAAAGTGGAGAGCAGCAGTAGCCTACCTGGGCTGCGGTGTCAAGGTATGTGTGTGTGTGTTAGAGTATACTGACCTTTTGTATACAGAGGAAGATGTAGTATAGCACGTCAGCCTCAAACGGCTCTCCCTCCAGCCCACGGGCCTCCTGGGTCATCATAGACAGGCCGATGTTAAGTTCAGCCACAGCACACGACACCAGGTCCTCCTGGAAGCGCAGGGGCTGCCGTCCTGAACAACACATGGGCGCACACACACGCACACGCAAAGACACACACATGCACAGACATATGAATGGAATATCTTTTAACCTTCCAGTGTACTGCAACATAGTGTCTGAGTGTTTATATCCCTTAAACCTCCTGTCTCTGGATTACATCATGTAACCAGGCATTGCTGGAGACCGGTGCTAGCTTGATTCTCAGTATCTGTGTGTGTGCATACACCTCTGCCAGCAAATGCCAATGGCTCTGCAATATTTCATGGTTATGATGCACCCAGGTGCATTTGAGGACCAGTGCCAGTTTTCGATTATGAATCTGCTGTAACGGGAGTGGCAGTGCTGTGAGACAGAGCAGACGCTAGGGTTTAGACAGCCAGAGAGGGTGTGCTTACGGCCAATGGGCGCCAGCTTCGTCTGGGTGTCCTTCTCCAGCTCTGCGTTCTTGCCCTGAGCCCAGAGGCGCCAGACTTCCAGGCCTTCCTCGGGCTTGAGGGTGTTGGGCAGCAGCAGCGCCGGAGCTGCCTGAGGCTGGGACTCCACCTCTGCCACCTGCACCGTCTGACCCTGGAAAGGAGGAGAGGGGTCACGGAACATTATCGACTTCATCCTCCAGAGGGCGCAATCAACACTTCCTAGTGTCACACACTACTGAGCTAATGTTCATTCAGACAAGGTCAATAAATTATGTGGGGGTGGGAGGGAATACTCAAAACACACCCAACAATCTTCAATTTTCCTTTTCATCTTTTTAAAATGTACCATTAGTTCTGTCTTTTCTGGACATATCACTTCTTTAAAGAGGAAAACAAAGATACGGCAAAAAATTTGTCATATTATTGAATGTAAATGTGTTCCAATAGTGGTTTAAAAAAAAAACCTTTAAAACACCCTTCGACCACACAAGCCAAGAGGACGAAACCCACAGAAATGAGTGTTTAATCACCTTATACAACAACCACCTGCACCTCCTTGACTCACTCCCCACCAGCCCGAGATCATACAGAGTTCAGCAAACCTAGAGATGGCATGCCATACTGAGACCAGACCCTTTTCATTTGAAAATAGCTCATTTTTAATATTTTATGTCTACAAGCATTCACCTGAAAAAAAAACGGAGAGCTCAAAGGGACTAAGCAGAATTCAGGGTGGTTACACGGGAAAAAAAAAAGAAAGCTTGAGCTAAACCCAGAAGCTGAACCATCCGTTGCGGCTGTGCTTTCTGTGGTTATGTGATGTCTCGTGATAAAATGCACACTGAATCAGTTCTGTGTTTGTTTTTTTTAATGAACACAAGACCGTTTTAGAATGTCACTTCCATGAATTCAGAATTTTGGTCTCAATATGGCGTCCCTGCTTTTTGCACCATGATGGTGCCCGATCAGTGTAAAGATTAGCGATCTGGGCTTGAATTCAGAGCACCAACGTCACTGCATCCTTCACAAATAATAATATATATAGTAATAACTAATATGCAAGGGGCGTCTACTAAATGTTGCTGAAAATGTAAACGTAATGCCAAACTCTATAAAACACATGGCTCAGTTAGCACAGTCCTATTGCCCTGATTCCCACTGACCTGCAGCTGCTGCTCCTGGCCCGTGGCACCCTGGGCGTGGACCACCTGCTGTTGCTGGGGGTCCCAGATGTGGACCGACTGTGTGGCGTTGGGGTAGGCGCCCGTCACAGCCTGCACAGCCACGGGGATGTGGATGTTGCCGTTCATGAACTGCGCAGGGAACAGCGTGTTGGCCAGAGTCTGAACCACCTCCTCCTGGGTGGCGGCCGAGACGGGCGTGACCGTGGCGGTAGACGGCGCCACAACGGTGGAGGTGGGGGCGGCGGCCGCGGAGCTGACGGCAATCTTGCCGGCCACCACCATCTTGTCCTTGTCGTCTGTAGGGGAGGAGCCGGCCACGTGGACGGCGCCGTAGGCCTCCTGGGGGATGGCAATGTGGGTGATATTCTGCTGCTGCAAGTCGCCACGCGTCTGGGCGGAGTACACCGGGATGGTCCAGGTCTCGCCCGTGGGGCTGGTGATGGTGCCCGTGGCGCTGTACAGGTGCGTGCTGTCCACCGTCAGCAGGTCCGGCCGCAGCGACAGGTAGCTCTGCTGCTGCCCGCCCTGCGGGATGGCCAGCACTGTGGCCAGCTGCTGCCCTGGGATAGCGTAGGACACCGTGATGGGCATGTCCACCTTGCGCTTCTTGGCGGGCTGCAGGACTCCGCTGGTGGCCGCCGCCCTCCTCTCGCCCTCCCGCGGGGAGCCTTGCTGCTGCTGCTGGGGCGACAGTGCCCCCACTGTCTGGATCTGGATCTGCTGTCCACCGGCCACCGCTGCCACCAGCTGAGCCTGGATCTGAGGAGGGACATGATGCAGGGGCTTACAGGGTGCAGCTTTTCACATTTTGTACTGTTGTCTGGCACTGTTACTTCATACTTTAATTTCATATAAACTGTGTGTATGTGGGGGGTTGTGAGCAGGTATATATGTGTGGATGTGCATGTGTGCAATTGTGATTGTTGCATGTGGGTATATTTACATACGGCTACGTGTGTGTGTGTAATTGTGATTGCGTATGCGGGTAGTCATACGCAGGCATGTATGTTTGTGGTTGTCCATGTATGCGATTGCATACATGTAGGTCAGTGTAGGTGTGGGAACACGTGCATGTGTGGTTGTGCACGTGTATGTGTGAGCGTGTTTATAGTTGCGTGCATGTGGCGGTGCTGGTCCTTACAAACCTGCTGGTGCTGCTGCAGCTGCTCCTCGGAAATCTCCCCATGTTGCACCAGCTGGGCCGCAGCGGCCACAGCCTGGAGCTGAGAGCTGGACAGCTGCTGCTGCTGCTGCTGCTGCTGGGAGGGGCTGGGCACCTGCAGAACCTGCCCCACCGCCTGGCCCTGCTGCTGCCCCTGGATCTGCACCTGCGGGGGCAAATTACAGCCCCACTGGGGAGCCTCAGTCATACAGGTTGGGTAGGAGAATCTAATCTTGGGGTATCACCACCCCTGCTTAAAAACGTAGGAGTGCAGTGCAGATTGCTTTCAGAAGTTTCATGTTTAAGTTACAGTAATACGCTGAGACAGCAATCAAAGCATAAGACCATAAACCACAATTAGGCTAATGTGAGATGAGGGAAAGCGCATGAGAGAGAGAGAGAGAGAGAGAGAGAGAGACCTAGTGTGATTGAGAAAGTGGTGAAGCCACAAAAACAGAAAAGTCCAACTTCTCAAAAATTTGAATCACTGTTTTTTCCCCTGTTCACACGAGACCAAATCAGTCCCATCCCGAGGTGCCTGGTTGTTAGATGTTCCTTTGGAAAATTGTGAGTTGCTTATGGATGTTGCCACAATTTTATTTTGTTACGGATGCTTGATTTAACTCTGATGGGGTAATAGTTAACAGGCATATATTTGGATTACCCGCTTACCATACTGAATAATGCTGCTGATTTTGTGCCCATATAATCCATGCAAGGCAGAGAGAGTAAATGCCGTTATTCAAGCTTAGGGTATTCATGAGAGCCTGACGGTATCAATAACTTATCAACTGCTCAAGTATCTTGTAAGCGTTGGTAATTATAGCCTGTTTGGTAGGTACTGTACTGGAAAAACTTTCTACTCCTTCAGTATTGAGTATCTTATTCAGAGTTGAATCAGATCAAGGGGACGAGTAATTATCAAAGAAGACAACTGAAACAACTTTTATTAAGTAAGGATTACTTTTTCCCAGTCTTTGGCTTCCCCAGAAATCTGTAATTAACTTACTGCATACTTCATAATGGTATAAAACACTGACTAAGGATGACAGAAAGCAACATCCTTCTGGTACCACATAAGTTAATACTGAAAGTGACACAGGCAATAGTGTCAAAGCAACAACCATACACAACCTTATTTCTAATCACGCTCTAATGAAACTTCTCTTGCAAAGTGCCAGGACACTATTATTTTCCAAAAAACACACTGCAATATGTTAAACACACTGAATAATGAAGGCTGGTTGTCCTGTTTCATGACAAAGCAGAACCAGGAATTTGACAGCATATACCCAGCACCAGTGTGAATGCTAAGGGAGGGAGGGTGCTGGGAAAGCTGGGACTGACCTGCACTTGTATCTGCTGCTCTGACGCTTGGTGCACAGCGGCAGTGAGCTGAGGGGAGAGCTGCGCTGTCGCCACCTGCTGCTGTTGCTGCGTTTGCTGTTGCTGTGTTTGCTGCTGCTGCTGCTGTTGCTGTGGAGACTGCTGCACCTGAACTTGCACCTGCGCAGACAGTGACGAGAAAGCAGGGGACCGGGTCATACTAAGGCCGAGCCTGGACTCTTCCAGGACTGAATGACTCGGGTTTCAAACTAAGCCAAGTGATGTCAGACAAACCAGACAACATTCAAACAGGCGTTAATTCTCTGTTTAATTCCCAATTAAATTAAATCTCCAATCGTAAGGTTGCAACTCTGGAACAGAAGTTCTTAAGCATTCCCCCCTTTGAGAGAGCTGTCCATCTCAAAACATTCCCAAAAATTTTTGACAGTTAGTGATGGGAAATTGACGAGTGAGGGGACATTTAAAAAGTGTTTTTTTTTTTCCTTTTTTTGGCTTTTGGCAGGATTTCCATTCCCCAACAACTGTGCATCCAAATGCTGTAAGCTTAGAGGGAAAATATATAAAGCCATGTGTAATTTGGATGATTTGGATGGACAAGAAAATGGATTATCGACTGTAATTTATCATTAAGTGGAACACTGTGATATTCATCTTAACCACTAATCTAATGAGCATAAAATTCTAAGTCTGTCCCAAGTACAGCACACCGCTGTTTGTATCCTAAATCCATCTTTCAATACCTATCCAGCACTTCAATTTCCGTGTCAATCTCTCCTCTTACCAACCAATCACATCATGAGTTTCCCTACGTTTACTGGGAGTATATTCAGGAAAGAGCACACTGAACTAAAAATAAATGTACAGGTAAAGATTACCTATGATTTAACCACCATAATTTGCTAAAATGTATTGACAATGCCATTTCACAAAGCTTTGGGTCTGATGAACGTTTATATGCATTTAAAGATTACCCTCTGAGTTAATTTCTTTAAGTTACCAAAAGCAGAACTAAAACTGTTCCCAAATAATTATGCGTACTTCCCCCAGATTTAAACACCCCGGCACCACAGAGGGGCCTTTGTCCATTCAGAGACCCATGAAATTCTCTTACTGAAAGTCAAACTAGGGGAACATAGACTATTTTAACTGCACCCAAAAATGCATCAACTTGAACATGACAAATAGGGCATAGTGTACACCATAGTGCACACTATGCTAAAGTGTACACTATGCTATATGCCATAGTGTCCACCAGATCCCTTTAGCTCTACACTTGGAATGAACCCTTCAAATGACGTTCCAGGAACAAGTCAACAGTCTTGCGGGGGGGAGGTGTAAAGGAGTGGTCTGACACTGACATACGGTGGCCTTCCTCTTCCCTGGAACTTTCATCAACATGAAGAGCACAGTGAGGTTGATGCAGTTAGATTGACCACTTATGACAAACCATATTTCTATTCTGCTACCTAGCAACCATGCTTCACCCAAAATATAAGTATATGAAGCATCCCACGATTAGTATTAAACATAATTAAATAAATATGAAGAGAGTTTGGAAATCATTTGTATATTTTGACAAATTTAAAAAATTTTGGTCGCCTTTTGTAAATGTGGTAAGTATACAATATATAAAGACTTCCCAGCTCTGAAAATCTGTCCCTCAGAATTTGTATTTAACATGAATTTTTCAAACTTTCCATTTTTTTGTGCTGCATTTTGTGTTGTGATAACAGGCAAGTAAAGTCGCTACACTTGCCATATATGGCTTGGTATGCAATTCAAAACCTCACCGGCTAATGCAATTTATCATAAGCAAAAAAAGCATATCTTGTGCTGTGTATGTTCATTCCTGTTGTTGGGAAGACACTGCTTGGTTAAGCTGGCTAGCCAGCTGGATTACAATGACAGGATGTCTGACAGCTTAACCAGATATAAACTTACAGTTGGAAAACATTTCTTCACCTCAAACTGCCTAAATGTTTTAATCACAGACAACGCAAGCACATTCTGAAACTGCTGAACTGCAACTTCAAGTATATTATGCCCCAAGCTATTTATCTTGGGTCTGCATTCACCTTTTTAACCTTGATCAGAAACTGATGGGAAGGCAAGATACGCTGTTATGTTCCTAAAGTCAAGTGCTGTTCCGTGGTCATTTCACAGTATGGTCTTGGTAACAGCTAAAGGCCATGTTGATTCTTAGGATGAGTGGGCAAATATTAAAAAGAAAACTCAGCCAGGACCAGTGTAAATTAGGTGGGAATGCACTCTCTTTCACAACGTGCTCCATAATCCTATACTGTTTGAGAAGGCAAAGCTGTGAGTGTTACTGTCTGCATGTGTAGGGATCAAGTACCGGCCACACAGTACTACAGGAGAGCTAGCACTGACATGAAAGGGGCATCTTACTCACTAACAGCTAGAAAGCCTGTCAGTACCTGGTGCGCTGTTGGGAGGACTTTAAGCAGCAGTCACCTTAGGATCTCATCCTGCTGCAATTAAAAGCAGTGACTGGGGGAGTGGGGGAAATATGTGATGTGTTTTACATCATTTCTTCCTCCAGGTAGATTTGCTAACCTTTTTCTTTCTTGTTTATAGAAGACATGAGTTGTTTTTTCAAGAAATTATTTTAATGTGAAAAGGCCCTTAGGTGTAGGATCCATCTTACCGGGCAGGCCAGCTCCAGAAGGGAGCCGGCAACCTCTGTGCTGTCGGTGTAGATGCAGTTTGTCCCCTGCTGATAGACCATGGTTGTGGAACCCTGCTGGAACTCTTGCAGGGCCTCCGGGCCCTTGTTGGCCAGAGACTCCAGGAACTCCTTCATGCGGTGTTGAGGCACACTGCGTGCCTTCAGACGCACATACTCTTCAAACGAGACTGTGTTCTCCAGGGAATTGTTCATGGCAGTCCTCGCCTCCCACAGGGGGGATTCTGGGGACAGACAGACAGGACGACAACAACATAGAAAAGGGGAAATAAGGCGGAGAAGTTCAGGAGCATGTGGTAAGGCCGATTTTGAAACTTGTTATCAAGGACTTAACATGCATGTGTTTGAGAGGTTCACATTCAAATACATTTCTGTTATTCAGTTAAGATGTCTGCAATGAAAAATGAAACTAAGCTTGTGTGAGGTATGAAAACAGGCTAGATCAGGCCAAGTACAGTGGGCAGGAATTCAGGTGAAACAGCTCACACAATATCTGCCGCATGAAGGAGGAACTTGACACATTAATACTAAGGAAAAATGTACAATGACTGCTATCTGCAGTAAAAGGTGAGGGTGAAAATACTGGATAATTGAATGAAGAGGCAAAATGATACATACGGAGCATACAGATAACATATCACAATAAAAGGGCAGCTTCTATCAACAATGAGCAGATCACCCTTATTCTGTGATGAATGGCAAAAATGACATGAACAGTGAAACGTCATATTGATACAGAAATTCAAGTATTACTTACGAAATAAATATCAATATATGGAAGGTGAGAAGATATTTTAAAAAGTACTACGTAAGATGAAAATGAAGCAGACAGTTAAACATTGGAGTGCATTACAGTTAACTTAGCCAAGGCCCAGTCACTTTTTCTTGACGTCATACATTAAAACAGACCGCATATTCAATCGTTCAAAAAATAAATTGTGACAGTGAAAGTATACATTTAAAGCAGACACTATTTTGGTTAAACGATAATAATTATTGCAGGGATAAGGTAACGGCGCAGTATCTTTTATGAAGGTTTCTCTCCACTCAACATGGTTGTTCTCATTCTTGTCAGTCCGCTTCCCTGCATCTTCCCAAGCTACCTTAAATATCCGTAAAAACGTACTGTTCCGCCAAAGCAACGCGTTCAAAAATAACAAACCCCAAGCAATTTCTACTAAATGCTGTATATCGTCGGTTGTACAACAGTACGTGTCCACTTTTACCTTAACAAATAACCGGGATTGCTGTGCCGTCGACGTGTTTGCTTATCTTCGTCTTTGAGGGAAGAAAAAAAAAACTAGCAAGCTAGCTATACCTTCATGTCAACAATCTAGGCTAGCTAGCGAAGTAGCAAACAATGAAAACGCATAGCTGGGTCCAAAAACACCAAACATGAATCTTTTCCTCTCATGTAAATGTAATACATGTCATCGGGTAATAAATTCTGCTCCCAAAAAATCAGAGGGACGCAGGAAAATTTTCAAACAAAAGAATCGCCCGTACAGCCGACAGAACCTGGCCCACTTCAACAGGGCAAGTCCTCGGGCTGTCCTGCCTTCCCGTAGCCGCTGCAAAGAGAGTACAGAATGGAATGGAGCGCCCCCTCTTTTCGCGCTTGACCTAAGCACGCATTCCCGCGTGCATGTCCGTGCACTATGGAGGGGGGCAACATACACCTCGACGGGAACGAGCGATGCGCATACTAGTTTGAAGGAGGAAAAAAAAAAAAAAACTGATAGAAGGCAACCCAGCCAGCAATGATTTCAACATTAATGTCTCTAACTAGTTGCATAACTAACAAACATGCGAAATGCCTTTGAAACAATGTGCTTTACTTGAAATAAATAATTAACACACGGGCACAATTTCAAATGCACAGCCAAAATAACACACTAGTTAATATTTATACCGCCGGTAAACATAATCCAAACGAACATTAAAAACACTACCAGCATAATTAAAAATTAACATGCGCAAGCAATGTTGCAAAGCAAAATATCTAACTCCACGGCTGGGTGGACTGTTTTATGGTCTGGGAAGGCAAAGATTTTCTCAGTTAAGTAAATACGCATGCTAAAACCTAGTTATATTTAATGCACACATAAAACCAAATAAGTGAAAATAATAACACCGCCATGAATTCCACTTTCATCGCATAATTTTACTTAAGGATTGCTGGTCCACTGTCAGCACTTAGGTTCACTTCACAGTAAAACTAGTCAGTCTGATAACTTGTCATTTAAGGTTTGGGGAAAGTGACTCTCGGTTATACCACTGCATCATTTTTCCAACAGGCAACGTTTCCCTTTGAGTCGAAATGCCCAGAACTGTCAATGCTAATTGTAACTGTGCAACGAAAACACACGTTTGTTTATTGGGTCAATCATTACCTTGGGAAATAACAGTGAAGAAAGTGTTATGAATGAAAGTATTTCTGAACGAACAGAATAGCCTCCAGTAACTGTGACACTGTATATGTTTTGACAATATTCTTCCATATATTAGGTGTCCCACACATTTCACGGTTTCTTGCATTGTAGAAGACTTTTTCTCACCCTGTACACATTTCGAAGATCCACGAGTCAGTAATCGGGAGTAGGCCGTCAAACTGACTTGTCAACGCTTTAAATCCGCCAATGAACTACTGCCATCACCATGTGCCTTCAGACAGAATTGAAATAAATAGTGGCGTCTTTCAAGTCTTGGACCTCAAACAATGAATAGGACATAGGGCGCGCGTCACACACGTCTCGCGCTGACAGGGAGCTCTCACCATGGCGACAAAAAGGATGAGCAGTCATCCTTCTTTTTAGACCATGTCACAGGAACTACAGGTAAAATGACTGCATCGGAATCATTTTAAACTTACATACAAGGCTGCGGTTGGCGCATTACTTTTTACATTAAAAAAAACACATATCTATTTAACACTTAATTTGAGCATGAACACCGTCATTTCACCCAGGTCAGCTTGGCCATCCAGTGGGTTGGTATCTAGCCTTTCATGCATGTAAATCGCCTGCGCTATGTTGCTAAGGACAATACAAGAGCAATCATTTGACAACAGAGCAACTATGCTGGACACAGAACAGCTGGTAGCAAGTGGGAAACGAAATGTACAATTGTCTGCAGTTGTATCTGGGTTATGGCCTCAGAATGACTTGCTCACAACCAAGGTTAATAGCTGTACTGTTAGACTGCTAGACACAGGCATCCATGTGTCTTTATTTTAGCTGGTGAAAGGGATGCAAAGGGAGAGAACCTTAGCACTGGTATTTCTCAAATAGTTCAACGTAGCAAATGTCCAGTCAGTCCCTCCCCCTACTCTACTGTACTACTGGGTGGGGGTGGCTGCAGATGTGCACACGCGCCAGGTTCTCAGCCGTGGCCGTGGTGCTGCTCTTGCTCGTGCCCGTGATCCCCCTCCCAATCCGTGTTGCGCGCTGCTGAGCACATACAACAACAGATAACTCGCTACTCTCTTCTGCAGTCACAAATGTTACACATATCGGTATGTGACATGCGAGGGAAAGAAGAATAAATATTTTAAACATGTTCTGTTTCGCCACATGGGCAAACACTAACACTCGTGTTTCCTCAATTCTCCTGCCAGCTCTTACCCCTCTCCGCCTCGGCCAGGCCGCTCCACTCCACTCCCTCTCTCTGTTCAGTGCTGCGGGCCCACCGCGCTGACGCAGTCTTCTCAGTATACCAATGAGAAGTTAGGTGCACCTGTGATAGTTCTCGACGTCCTCTACCGTCGCTATTTTATATTTTTTATATATTAATATTTTTTCCTCTTTCTTCTACCTAGCTAGATCTCACTAACCGCCATCTTACAATCAACCCTCTCAGCCAATCCGGTGGCGTTCGACCGTGCTTGCTAGCTCTCGCGAGGCTGCCACGGCGAAGCGCCGCGAGATGTGCGGTGGGTTCGAATGGCACCTTAAAGGAGACACGAATACTAGCTAACGTTCGTGATGTACTCCATATAGTGCTTGCCAGCGGGAAGGCAGGGTTATCTAGCCAGTAAAACAGCAAGGAACTTGCTGGAGATTGATTTGTTTTAACCAGGACCAGCCAGCAAACTAACGGCCAAAAAACTGAGTCTAATAATGGAAGTTGGGACTGCCAAATTATGTCTACCACTTTCTGTGAAAATGTAATCAATTGATCGGAGAAATCGCTTCCTCAATGGCTTCTTATTCAATTGTAATGTAATTAGCTGTGAATATGAGAGGCAGGCAAAGCACCAATCATGTAATGCTTCTTGCATCTCATATGTGCTTTTATCAGCATACTATACTTATAATAAACAAAATATCATGTACTTTTAAATTGTATATTACTTTACAAGAATTTTATTAGTTTTATGATGGAAATTTGCAAAAATCATTTAAAAAAAAAAAAAATAGCCTCTTTTTACTATTTTGAATGGCATGTTAGCACTGTTAATTCTTTAAGCCGAAGAGCTCTGTTGCATTTCTCATATTAGCACAATTACAATTAAATCATTTTATGTACTGCTGCATAATTCATGGGAGCATTTCTGAATGAACTATGAATTAGGGAATATGTGTCTGTGCCTTTAACAGGGTTGTATCTGTCCCAGTCTGCCTTAAAGAGCCAGGCATGTGCCAGTGAGGGCCTCCCCCTGCTCTCCCCGCAACAAACTGGGTTGCTGCTCTCTTAAGGTGGACTTGAAGAGATGTGCTGAAATCACTTCTGGAGCTGTTCAGCCCTCACATGAAAACACTCACCATGGATACCAAGGGGTTAATTCCCACGCTCACTCCTTAACCCCACAGTGTCCCTGTGTTTTTAATGGCAGGGTGTACTGTCCAGGAAATGCACTCCACATGTACCACCTATGCATATACCTTAATCTCCACACCAATAAATGAAGAAATCTTCATGCTACTGTTTTAAAAAAAGACCCATTTCATTGGGATGGGGGGAAAAGGTCATTTGGGTTTTGACAGCATTGGGCCAATGGGGAAAAAAGGAGTGCAAATTCAAAGACTCATATAATTTTGTTGAATGATTTAACCTGTGCACAGCTCATCCTGTTAGTTTGTAGTAGAAATTAGGTAATGCAAGTATATGACTGCACATGACAGCCAGTGAAATAAATACCAGTAAAGTAGTATATAACCATGATAAAAAAGTGGCCTTTTTGCTGATATCAGTGACACATTAATGGCCAGTCTGACTCATCCTCTCATTTTTTAGCCTTATATTATGTCCTGAAGTTTGCAAATTGAGCTGCAAGAAGATCACATATGAATATTGTCAATGAATGTGATTGCAAAAGTATTTTGACTATTGAAGTCAACATTCTGACTTCCTCTGGAAAGGATTTTCCACATGCTATGTCATAGATTCCTGAAAAATATGATGTAACCGTCTTATTCCTACAGTTACCAAACAAATAAATGATGAGGCTTTACCAGCTAGTTCACTGAGCTGCTACATCACCATTTCCTGCTTCCATTTCATGAGTATTTAAGTAAAACTAAAAAAAAAGGCTAGTTTGGCTGAAGTGAGGCTTTCAATAGCATTAGTCATTGCCTTCAAATTCTTTGATTATAGCCTAAGAAAGAGAAGACGAGATCATCAAGAAGAGGGAGGGTGGGGTTTGGGTTTTAAATGCATTATTAGCTTAAAATGCATTTGCGTTTAAGCTAGGCCTACACTTCAGAGGTCATCATTCCATTTTGTTTAAACCAAATCTACAGTATGTGTGGCGGTTCATACAAATCAAGAAATGACCAAGTTTCCCATGACAGTCCTCAAGGTTGTTAGAAACCATTTACACCCTCAGTCCTCACTCCTGGTCATGGAGGGTTCCCATTAGCTAAATCTGACACCTGTGAGAGCTTTAGTCATTGGTCAATTCTCTGAGTTCCTTTTAATATGATTTGCCACATGCCGTTATGTATACTTTTTGGACATATTACAGATTTGAAGTAGGCAACCAGTTTGTGAAGTTACTGAGCAAATGAAGGGGTGTTAGCTAGTCCTGTTGCTAGTCCTAGTTTTAATAAGAGAGCAAATCTTTGGGCTTTTCTTTTCCAACTAGTCGGCAAAGTCATATGCCACTGCTCTCAGGTTCTATTTTAGGAGTACTTCTTCAGGTGAAACCAGGCGATGGGTCTGGCTGAAGTGGACTTTCAATTTCCAGATTACACCTGATTACATCAATTGCATCTATTCTACATCAAAATAAACATTATTATTACAGCAGAACCCTACTGGAACGCTAAGTCAGTTCCTAAACCTTAATTACAAGATAAGATCCACAACTGGTTATATCCTAAATTGAATAGACCCACGACCCACTGACGATAACCAAATGGCAATGTACTCAGACCAATCAAAAGAAACAAAAAAAATGCTTTTTAATTTAAATATTTTTATTACCAATTTCAAAACTGCATGTATTATGTCACCTTCTGTTTACAAAAACCCACATAATTGTGTGGGGATGCGATACTTTGGAACAGGAAATGACCTGTACCAAGAGCAGACCATCCCCGACATGACATTAAGCTGGAGGGTTCCCTGATGAGGCATGTCCTGGCGAGTGGTTTCACGCGTTCATTCAGATCTTTCCAGGGTCTTCTTTCAGTGTGACAGTCCTATTGAAAACCAGCTAAAATAATAATAATAAAAAAAAAAACAAAATGACAATCATGCATTTGTTTGCAAAACTTCAGTATGTGAGAGTGAGTTCAAAGTTATGGATTTTTAAAATTATTTTTACAGCACTGCTCTGGAAGAATTTTACTTGCTGTCTGGTGCTCAGTAATGATCACAGAATGGTATTTATGTACAGTTTTTTAATTTGTTCCTATTTTTATTTTTTTCCCCCTCTCTCAATTTCAGATGCCTACGCATACTTGAAGGTCTGACTCAACTCTGCATCCTCCTCTGTCAATGAAGAGCATGGAGGAGCACAGGCTGCCCTTTGGCACATATACTGCTGTCAGCCAATACTCTTCAGCCTCCGTTTCACCAGCTGACAACGCTTGGTCATTGTATTAGATCACTACACTCCATGTGCAGCTCGAGCAGACAGACTCCAGTCACCCATTTTAACTAGCTGGCTAATGTTGAATCTATTACTGCCGACAGTGTTAAGTGCACGAGAGAATATCCTCACGTAAATGTGGTCATCGACAACGACTTTGTAGCAAGTGGGTGCATTGTTCGCTGATGGCAGGAGGTAATGCAATGTTAACTCAAGGAGAAATGGACAGCAATCTATCATCTTACCCTCTCTTTGTTGCTGTCAGGGTCCACTGAGAAGTAACCAATTCTCTCAAACTGGAATTTGTCAAAAATCTTTGCTCCGGCCACTGACTGGTCCACAAAGGCACTCTCGATCACTTGCATGGAATCCTGGGAGACAGAAATAAAAAAAATGCAGTAAACATATTTCAACCTAGAACAGTATGACTTTTATAATATTTGTAAAATGATAAAGTCTGAAATGAACATAGTCTGTCACAGGTAATTAATGGGTTTTGCCAGGAGAAAGATTATAATTTACTGTGATACTTACTGGGTTAATGTCAGTCAGAAAACCTCCAGGTACCTCTGACGGGTCCTCTGGATTCTTATGCTTGAATCTGAGGACAGAGACACTCATTATGACCAATATGCACCTACAGACAAGCAGCCAATAAAATGTCTCAGTCCAGTTGTGACTCCTCCCCTTCCTCCTGTCACTCACAGTCGCTCGTAGAGCCGCACTTCGCACTGCAAGGGCTTGCTGACCCACTGGATGAAGGCCTTTGGTTTCTCTGCGACATCAGAGCTGGTGCAGCTGACTTCCAGCTCTGCCACCTTCCCACTGGCATCCTGAGAGAGAAACAGACAGCACACCGTTAAGCGAGAAAGCCAGAGAGACCAAGACAGAGAGAGTGTGTGTGTGTGTGTGAGATAGTGAGTGTGTGTGATAGTGAGTGTGAGAGAGACAGAGTTTGAGTGTGAAAGTGAGAATATTTATGTGAGAGGAAGTATGTGTCAACAGAGAGTAGGCGTATGTGTGTGTTAGTGTGTGTGTGTGTGTGTGTGAGAGAGTGTGTTAACTGAAAGTGTGTGTGTGTGTGGGATAGTGAGTGTGTTAACCATGAGTGATTGGTAAAGAGAGACAATGACAGGGAAGGTGAGAGAGAAAGACCTGGTGTGTTACAGGCTTGTGTTTAGGGTGATTAAATGCTGTGGAATTGCTGGCTCACCTTGATGACTCTCTGCAGGGTGATAACATACCCAGCATGCCTCAGTCCCACTGGCTGCTCTGGGGTCAAACGCTTGTATCCCTTCTCCATTACCTGTGAGAGGTAAAGGAAGAGTACCACACTGTAAATTATCACACCAGCACAAACAATAGCAGTAAAATACTGCACACGATGCAAATGCAAACTCAGTTAAAGGCATGTCTGACTCATTATTAAATTGCTTTTTCAGCTATTTATTTACGTTTGAAAATGAGGTTGCAAAATGACTTAGTCCTGAAATGATTTCCAGAGTGTGTACATTCTTGTTCACATTACAGATGTGATGTAGATATCCTGCTTGTAGTTACAAAGCAAATAAAGGGGTGTTATTTCTCCTTTAACTCATACATCACTCTCTGCCTCTGGCAGATGACAACTCCAAATTAAATCAAGGAGTACATTTGGCTGGAGGGGGCCTTTGACAGCTCAGCATTAATTTGGGACACGCACACACGCGCGCACACACACACACATGTATGCTCACACATACATACACACAGACGTGCGCACACACACACACACGTGTGCTTGCTCACACACACACACACACACACACACACACAGACACACACACAGACTCGAGAACCAGGCAAAACATCAGCAGAGTGACGACATGGCGGAGAATCTGACCTCCCGGAAGTCGCTGTGCTCGATGTAGATGGTGCGCGTGAAAGGAACGGTGTGGCTGCCCCGTGCCTCGTTCGCAGGGAAGTCTGGGACACAAACTTCCACCTGACAGGGAAATATCAAGAGGGGAGAGGGTGTAAGAGTGGAGAGTTTCTTCCTCTCCTGGTATTAGCTTCCTATAAGTGGAGGCCGCAGGTGGGAGTAAAGATGCCAGGATGCAGGAAAGAGTAATGAACTGAAAAATCTAGATTTACAGCATTAGTAATTACACCATTTCAAACACTTGGCACATGTGCAACAGAGTAGCAGGCTTGGGGCGATATACCTTTACAGTAGGAGTGCAGCTTGGGGGTTGTATATCTGTATATAACAGGAGTGTCGGTTTTGATTTGCACACTGCAGGGATGCAAGGTTGAGGGTTATATACCTGTATGGTCGGGCTCCAGGTAAAGGATATATAAAATGAATAAATACTTAGCATCTGTGTAGCAGGAGAACATGTTTGGGGGTGATAAACCAGTTCATTGGAAGTGCAAGATGGGAGCACTATACTCAGTAAGAATGCCGGTTGAGTTTACTATACTACCACAGAAGGAGTGAGAGTTGAGGAAGACACACCTGTGTTGTAGGTGACAGCTTGGAGGAGATATGAATGCAGTTTGGGGAGGGTGTACCTGTGTCGTAGGAGGCATGTTGGTGATGGTGACTTTGAGCGGCTCCAGGACAGCCATGGCGCGAGGAGCTTGGTCATTCAGCACCTCCCTCACACACGCCTCAAGGAGGTGTGGCTCTGTGGTCGTCTGGGCAACCGTCACCCCAACCTGGCATCATCAAAAAAAAAAAAAAAAGATACGACATTTAATAACATAAGCCCCTACCTGTCACCCCTCACATTAGGGCATTTATCTGACACTCTAATTAAGAGAGTCAGATATATGACTATATTTCACACACTGTCCATTTACGCACCTGGACATTTGCTTAAGCATTTCCTTTGGCTGGGAATCGAACCTGCAGCCTCTGAGGTGCATGATCAGCTCCCTAACCATTACACAGCATGTCACCCCTTTGCTCTCATTCCTGTTCTCCTCCCTTCCCTCCCTGCAGCTGGACCCTGAATGTGTCTCAGCTGTGCGAGCCACATGGAGTCACCCTCTGCCCTCTGTGAGCCGCAAGGAGGCACCTGCCCACTTCCCTTCCTACCCGAGCACAGAAGTTGTTGATGGCCTCTGCGGGGAAGCCTCTCCTCCTCAGAGCGGTCAGAGTGAAAAGCCGAGGATCGTCCCAATCCCTGTGCAACAGCGACACGCCCACAGTCATGCTACATTCACAAAGCATTAGCTCCAGCAGGACAAAGACGGGTAGCAAAATAGCTAGGCCATGTTGGTAGGTGGTGTTGCTAAGTGACACATTCCAAGTTTTTTTCTCAGGAAATCAACATCTGGGTTAGCTACACCATGGTGACGGAAAAAGTTCTAAAAACGTTTAAACTTTGGACAGTACATGCAATCAACAGCTATTCAATCAGTCTCAACAGAATTTTCCGTCATATTCTCTTTGAAAAAATTGACACCTGGTTTGCCATCTACTAACATTCATGTGAATGAAAGTAGCATCAAATATAGCCGGAATGGACACATAACGCATCAGCAACATGTCTTTACCTCACAGCGCCAGTCTCCACCAGTTTGACGATCTTCCTCTTGGAGACGACGGTGTAGGTGAGATTGAGGCGGCCGTATTCCCACTGCACAGGGCAGTACACGTCCAGGGCATTGCACAGCCAGAAATATGAAGAACGTCTGGAAGGCACAGATGTGCGGTTATTGCAGGACGAGTCCATTACTTCCCTCACTTTCAACCACTCCTTTACCTGGACCCGCCTGACTGCCAGCCTGCTCTACGAACATCCCACAGTGTGTCTGGCAGCCTCCTCTATTGATATCCCACAATGTGTCTGGCAGCCTCCTCTATTGATATCCCACAGTGTGTCTGGCAGCCTGCTCTATGGATATAGCACAGTCTGTCTGGCAGCCTGCTCTATAGAGACCAGACAGTCTGTCTGGCAGCCTGCTCTATGGATACCAGACAGTCTGTCTGGCAGCCTGGCGTATGAATAACACAGTCATGGGCACTGTCATGCAGAGCCGTTGAGGACTCACCTGGCCTGAAACTCCTTGGTGCACAGGGAGTGTGTGATGTGCTCGATGGAATCGCACAGGCAGTGGGTGTAGTCATAGGTGGGGTAGATGCACCTACAAAGGAAAGGTGACATCAGGTGAGTAACAATGTATCAAATGTGGTTTCACTGTCAAAACAAATGCATTGCAGAGATCTCAGCTTACCAGCAGCTTCTTTAAAAATCCTGTTCACAGTAACCCGAGCGCTAGAGGATAAATGATGGTTTTGTCCAGGCCAGTGTAAATGGTAATGTTACTACAGTACCTTTCAAGTGACATCGGTTGACAGTATAAAATATGAATAGACAGGTACAATGGTTTTTAAGGTAGCAAACCGGCCAGGATATTTGGTGTCCTTCATTTGAACAGGTTTTGATAGTGTGCTAATTGTTTGGGTTATGTGTTTAAATGAATGCATGTGTGTCTGTACAAATCTGTCTTGTGTGCAGTAATGGGTATGTAGTATATATGATATAGTGCGAATGTGTGTGTGTTCCTCAGTCTGTGCAGTATGATACCATTGGTCTCCTGTGCGGTGGTGGTGTGTGTATAGTGTATGCGATATACTGTTTTTGTGTGTGTGTGTTTGTATGTGTCCCTGTCTCTGTTGTACGGTACCACACCTATTCGGTGATGGGGGGTGTATAGTGTATATGATATATAGTGTGTGTGTGGTACTGTACCATTGGTCTCCTGTTCGGTGGTGGGGGGTGTATAGTGTATACGATATATAGTGTGTGTGTGGTACTGTACCATTGGTCTCCTGTTCGGTGATGGGGGGTGTATTTTATCCGATACGCCACAGGATCCATTTTCCCATCCTCCATGACCATCTTCATCCGGAGTGTTGCCTCTCCCTCAGCGAACACCCCCTTCTTCATCCTCTCAAACAGCACCAGGGATTCCTCCACGGGACGGTCCCGCCAGGGGGAGGGAGGAGGGTTGTGCCCCTTCAGCTCCTCGCCACGCTGGTGACACACGTAGGCGTGGCCTCTGGAGGAACGACACATACGAAAACACAGCGTGGTTTAAAATAACTACCCAACGGCGTTACAAGTGTGTGATGGCACCACTGTGCTCCCTGTGCTTTCTGTCTCAGTAGAAGACCTACAGCACTCACCTTCGAATGAGGTCCACCGCCAGGTCGTACAGCTTCTGAAAGTTGTCGGACGCGTGGGTCACTTGGTACGGCTGGTAGCCTAACAGAGAAAGGGATCGTCTCTTTTAAACCTCTTTCGAATTAAAAGTTCCACTGAAATCAAAGTCACAAACTGGCGATCATGGCTTACCTTATGGAATTACTGAATAGACCATTGTTATAACACATGTAACACACATACTTCATCTCACATATAAAGCATATTGTACAATGTTCAACCCATGCAGGTACAAAGGGATCAATTCTCTCTCATTCCTATGGAAATGGGGGTGTCAAGTCAGTAATACGTTCCTTCAGGGTGTGTGTTTGCCAGATTATTTGAGCCTATTTTATGCACCCGTCCAGTGTTATTCTAATGTTTTAGTTATGTTATCTTAATGTTGGAAGAATATTTTACCCAGCCATTCCACAATGTCTCTGATGCCTGTGAAGTACTTCTCCTCCTCCTTCTCTGGGTTGGTGTCGTCATAACGCAGAAAACAGATCCCATCGTTGGCCTGTGCGGATTTGAACAGGGATGTTAGCTACATCCACCTCTGATAACACCGTGATGTCTACAGCTCTGTTCTGGAGTGTCTGGGGCTGGGATGCCTGTACAGGCAGTCCCCGACTTACGATGGGGTTACGTTCCGATAAACTCATCGTAAGCGGAAAATATCGTAAAGTCAAAAATGAATTTAATACACCTAACCTGCCAAACATCATAGTCCTGCCTAGCCTGCCTTAAACATGCTTAGAACACTAAGCTGGGCAAAATCATTAATGCAAACCCTACGTTATAATAAAGTGTTGAATATCTCATGTAACTTATTGAATACTGGACTGAAAGTGATGCCATTGCACCATCTCAGGGACCGTCTGCAGTTTGTACGGGAGGGGGGTAGGAGGGGGTTTTCTGGTACCTTTGCAAATCCAAAATTGAAGTTGATGGCTTTGGCGTGACCGATGTGCAGAATCCCGTTGGGCTCTGGGGGGAAACGTGTCCGTACCTGGAAACACACACACAGGAACAGGGATAAATATACGGCCTTAGACTAACTATGTCATCACTAACTATGATGGTCCCCTCACCAGTCTCTCCAGTCAGGTAGACCCGCCTGCATCTCCTCTACCAAATACACAGTATTATATATGAATGTTTACTGCACACCCCCTTTGCACAGTTCTACTCAGAGACGTGCACACATTCATTCTATTGTTGCCCGGACAACGGTTCATTTGCTCTCTTTTGGCCAAACTGTCCCCCCCTCCCCGAGTTTTGGTAGAGCCACTGCCCCTCCAAACATCCATGCACGTCACGAGTTCTACTGTATATCCTCACACAGGTGACTCAGGTGCGACAGCACCTCCTGCCACCCCATTCGCAGGTACACATACCTGCCCACCAGTGAGCTCCAGGTGTTCCTTCAGCAATCTCATGGTGTTGGGTGTGACTACATACCCCTCCGTTTTATAGTTTTCACCTAGCAGGAAAATAAAACTGATCAACTATATGTTTCTAATCCAATGAGTTCAGCACCATCTCATAAGTCCACATCTAAAAAGCCTGGAAGAATAACTGAAAATGACTGGACAGAAATGATAAATCAGTCCACCTGTTAACATGATCCAATAAGGCAAATATATACATGTAAACATTCTAATTCTTTAATATCACCACAAGAGATGTATCAATTTGAATAATACGTTTCTATCAAGACATTTATCAGTCAATGAAATGTAAATCTGAAGCTTAATGACCAAATCAGAAGACACTGATTGGACACAATGCATCAAGGGTCTGACTCACCTGGTTTGTGGAACTTCAAGGCCTCTCCGCGGAGCTGCTCCATGAGCGACCTTCCTTCTACTTTTACCTCCCCTGCATACAGGAGGAAACAAAACAGAAATACACGCACTAAGTCAGTATCACTGTTAGACAGCAGTCTGGCTGAAACTTAACATTCAACAGAAATAATTCAAAATCGATTTAAACAGCTGACTCCAAGCTGCAGTAGGCAAGGATTTTATATAAAAATAAAAAATAACAATGTCTAGACCACACAGAGCACTCAGTATTCACTTTATAAAATTGGGACTTTGGTCCAGAGATGTCTAGCCAATCATATCGGTTGCCAGTATGATGCAATGAGAGGCTGTCGTCTCTTTTGATCAAATTGGGTCCACATGCCATTGAATCAGAAAGGTTAGGTGAGAACTTGGTGGAGAGCTTAGGTGCAAGAGATGAGAACAGCACCATTCAGCAGCGTTTTCTCAGTTCCCACCTACTGCGTGTTTAACACAGCAGTAGAAATGTAGGAAAATCTGCACAGGTAAACAGAACAGAATCATCCTCTCACCATTCAGTGCTGTCTCTTCTTTCTTCCCATTCTCTGGGGCTTTCTCTTTAGGAGCCTGGAACAGATGCAAGAGTTTGACTGCATTAACAAATCCTGTGTTTGTAAAAAAAAAAAAAAAACAAGTTTGGGAACCCAGCTATTTGGAGATAAACCACGAAAATGTAGAATTTCATTCCCCCAATATAAAATATGTAAGATTATAAGGCTGTCTGATGCCAAAATGACAAATGCTAAAATTTTCAATCTGACTGACAATTTGACAAGGAACAGTTACTGTCGAAGCTTTGGAGAAATATTACCCTTACGCATTACCAATACGCATTGCCTTGATTTTCTTTTATGTTTATTTTTAGTTCTCCATCACCATAGTGATTGCCACCGACTCCTCTTTTGGTGTTACTCCTCATTTACACAAGTCTTACCATAAGTGACAGACTTTTGGCCAGAAATATATCCAGAAATACTGAAAATAAATCAATAAATAAAACGTTGCCTGTATTTACTGAACTCTTTAAACTCACATGACCCTGTGATGAGCTGTAAAATCAATAGGAGTTTGTACAGCACTGTGCATTTTAGTCATTGGCATTATGTATTGTGAAACACACGCATGGTTTTCATTTGCTTGACAACTGTTTTACAAGGCATGTGGAATGATAATGGCAGTGGGCAGCCAAAGAGTGCTTTGTTTTTATTAAGGAAAAAAGTGCTGTAAAACTTCAGTTAGTGGTCTGGGTTTTTAATTATTTACAATGCAAGCAAGCTCCAGTGCCTGTTGGACTGACTGGCTGGTGTCTATGACTTAGCGATTCCTGCCCTATTGTGAAATTACAGTGAGAACTTCTCATTTGAATCTAATTCAATTTTTGTTACCACTTGAGACAAGCTTTTAATGCTTTTGTTCACAGCTGTTATAAGAGACTGGCAAGTCTAATGCACATTTTAAGAGCACATAAAGATATACAGCTCAGGAAAATAGACATATAAGAGATAATGACTGTGTCCAGCAAAAGTGATCCAAAACATGCTTATTTGGGTAAGGGATCAAGCAGAAAACAATGCAGACGAATATTTTAAATATTTAAACATATATAAAATACCCCAAACAACTATTTTTAAGGGTACATGTTTAATGCTAAATCAATTTTTTTGAAGTTGGTTTTCAAAACCAAGATTTGTTTTCCTACATAATTCTAAGCAAACACTAAAGTCGTGAGCCAATCCTGACCACTATGAGGTAATTAATACTACGTACAACCACACGGCTCTTCAGACTTTTACCTTGGGCTTCTTCTCCAAGTCGGCTTCCGTCTTTGGTCCCAGCAGCTGGAGTACCTGAAGAACAGCAAAGAGCTGCCATTAAACTGAGTCACTGTTACACTGCTGTGACCTCATATACCCCAGGAATGAGGGGAAGACAACATTGCGCATGTGTGTCTCTACCGCATTCCTACACACCTGCATGTCCACCTCGTTCTTTATGATCTTCCCATCCGCCCACTTTAGCAAAGCTCGAGCCTCACCTGTAAGTTTCAAACATCAAAAGAAAGACAGAGAGGAGGGAAACAGACAGAGGGAAAGAGAAGGAAAAAAAAGCAGATCAGAAAAATACCTTTGAATCCTGAAGGAACATGAGATAATGATGAGAAATCAAGGCTAAGTAACGCAATGGCATCTCATCAAGTATTCCCACTGACACCTAGGACTTTCTTTAATATGGAAAAGATGAAAATCAATGAAATTATTGTAAATATTTTAGTCAAATATTTTACATTCAATTAGACTTACTGGTTTCCAATTTTTGAGCTGCAGATTACCAGACTATAAACCATGGAGGGTGAAGAAATCCTCACAATTATCACTGCAACCATGAATGTATGCAGTGGAGTAACAGACAAGCTTAAGAGGCCTGACTCAACCCAAAACCTGTGTCACAAAGTCTCCATGACCAGCCCAACTGAGTGAAACATGTTCTCACCCATCAGCAGTCCCATGTTGAAGCGATATCTCTCCTTCAGCAGCTGATCTCGGTGTTTCTTAATTACAATCTCCACCTAAAAAAAACAGAATGCCACATCAACACAGGTGGTTCTCACACAACTAACAATACAGATGTGTTATTAAACAACTTCTTTATGCCCCGTCTTTTGGCACCAGTCTGAAGTGATTAAGTGGAGCTGCATGCCCCGTTCCCTTGCTGCAACATCTTCCATACATTTTCGGAGAACTCACACTATCATAGCTGTCTGATGTGTCTGCAACAAGCTGCTACTTTTCACTCTGCAGCAGGGGCGTTGCTAGACTTGAGGCACTACTGGGGCACAGGCCCCCAGTGCTCACATTCTCACACATGCAATTTATGATACATTATCAAAAACAAGTTATTTTTCATGAACATTTACTGGGGCACGACAAATAATTTCTGGGGCATATGCCAGGGTTATGGGTTAGGTTACACCCCTGCTCTGGCCACCGGGGAGCACACAGATCACACAACTGCACGGCAGGTAGGCCACAAGCCAACTGAAATAGCATTCTGCCAACTGGAACCCCTTTCCATTTGGCTACACTGTGGCCAATTACTGCAGCCCTTCACAGCTGATAAGAGCACATGTCTTAGCTGCAAACCCCACCCAGCAGTCTTGTCCTCTGGTTCGGACAGAGCTGATACAATTTAAAAACGGCAGGGGAGAGGACCTAATCTGCCCCTCCTTCTCTCTTACCGAATCCTCGATCTGCTCCGGGGTGACGACCACGCCCACGCCACATGCCGTCTCAAACTCTGCAACGTTCATGGGATCCTGGGGATGGCTTTTCACAAAGTCCAGAGCAGCTGTGGAGAGAGGACAGCCAGACAGCACACTTAACATTGATGCTAGTCCCAGAACACACACCTCTGTATAGCATACACACTAGCCCAAGTGTGTTTAAGAAGATGCAATTACAAAAGTGTGGCATGTAGTGTGAAACTCTTTCCATTTTGGTATTTACTATAAACAAACACATCAATGTGTGGTATGTAGTTTATAATTATGCAACATACTATATGCTGGCATGTAGTACAAGTATACTTGTACTGAAAGGAAGTAGTTATGCCCATGCACAGTAAGTTGCATGTATTTATTGTACCTATAAATGGCACATGAATTAACATTTTTGCATGTCAATGAATATCCTTAAATGCAGGGTCTAATGTGTCTATACAATAAGGTGTATTAATAGCTATACTTCAAAAGGGATGAGTACCCGACAGCTGCAGTTCTGTGGTGATCTTATGGAGGGCAATCTGCTCAGTGAGGAAGGGCAGACGTCGAAGGTCCTTCAGTCGGGAGGCCATGCTGTACAACAGGGTACCGGTGGCTTTGTCCACACTTGCAGCACCCAACACGCCCTTTGCCTACGCGGTTGTCAGTAAAAATCGATAAGGCGTTTGAGAGAGGCACAAGCAAATTCACGATGCATCCGTCTGCGTCACTCATTACAAAAACTGACAGGTCTATAATTATGTTGCTAAATATGTCATTATTAGATGTGGAGGCAACATGAGATTTAAGAGCTGTGTATTTAGGTTTCCTACATTTAGTAAACTATGAGAAGGGCATTTGGAAACAGCTGTTCATGTTCTTGTTGTAATATGACTAGTCTTCACAGGCGTTTAACCCAAGCACAGCTCCGTGATCAAAGCCGAGTAACATGTCGGTTACTTTCAAAGTTGTACTTTTCTTGAGTGACAACACATGTGTCAGATAGTAGCTGGTAGATAGCGGGGTTAACCAGCTGAGAAACTCGTGAAATATGCAAGCAAGTTCGTCACATGCAACGCGAGAATGCTCGCCGACATCTAACTTCAGCCTTGAACTACCTTTCGGTTTCAGGTAATACGTTGCAATAGTAGTGTCTCACACAAAGTACTCAGTACAGCTGCTGTCATGCCAACTTCCGTCAAAGACTCTTTGCCTTTTCATCTAAGCTACGAAAACGACATGTTCAATGGTTTTTCAGTCTTACCAGATTAATTGCCTCCTTGAGCGCCAAACTAAGAGACTCATTTTTGAGAGTCTCTTTTGCTTTCTGCTCACTTAGCCCAATAGATGTGAAGAGAGTTAACGAGTCCGCCATCTTTCTCTACTCAAACACGCCGCAACACTCCCAGGGCTAGAATCCGACTTCCTTCATTCCGCCATACGGCGGAGGGTCAGTTCAAACCAATCACAAAACAGGTCTAGGTGTTTTACACCAATCACAAACACTAGTTACAATGTTTATTATTGCACGACCCATGACCTAGCCAATGAAAATGCGTGGTGCTGGCAGGCGGTGTTCATTCACGTTGCAGCATTGTTGCATCAGGTAGTGCCAATCGGGACTACTTGTAGCTCCAGTATTGCACGAACACAAGAGATGTGTCTGCAATTTGTGGATACGGGCGACCAGTCTATTTAAAACATTTCTGTCAATCTGCGCAGGATGCGTTGCTGTCGCGACTGAGCAAATGTAAAACATTTCACAGGCTTGTTATAATGCTATGACAGTTACTTATAAAATGAACTAATGGTGGTTTGCGTTCGAAAAGATGCAACTGAAATCACATTCAGTCATGCGATAGTCTCCAATGTTCTTAATATTACACAAATATAGTTAACCACCTAACCTCAGCTGCTTGCTAAATTAGCAAAATCTAGCCAGTCGCCTAACGAGGATATTGTATCTGGACACCTAACGTTCCAGATTGCCTTAGGTTAGATTTAGGAAACTTTAATTTTATCATTAGAATTGATAGCTGTATGAATGTAGCAAACATTCAAATAGTACACAGTCACCAAAGAATTGATGTCACTTCCACAAAATGTGTGACAATGCAAGGAATGCTTTATAGTCGTCCACCAGAAGGACTGAAACTCCGTGAAAGCGACATTCGGCTCCATTACCAAAGGCGTGCGTGTTCTGTCATTCGATACTGTTCTTGGAACAGCAGTTGCATTCTGTGCAGAGCTGTAAAAGATTGTGTTGCGTTTGGGTAAGCTGATCCTAGATCGGCTTTCGAGCCAATACTACCCGGCGCGCGGGCTTTGCAAGAAACGAACCACAGAGCAAGAGCTACAAATACAACGTTGTCATTGTACAGTTGACCAGGATATATTATCTAGCTAACAAGTTTGACAACCTGTTACCAAACGATACGCAGAAACGGGAGGACAAAAAAGATCTAGTAAGAACTGAAATAATGAATCAAATCCCTGCACTCTGTATGCGCCCTGTATGTCTTTGCTCATGTGTAAATGAACGGGTGAATGTAGGCATCTTAACACGGGTAACTAACTAGTGATTATCGATGGCAACAAATAAATGATGGCTATTCAGTGATGATGTTCTAGAGTCATTTGCATGGTGATATTTCTGCTTTTGCAATTACTTGCACTCATGCACACATGACATACGTGTATGTAATACGTTAAGGCCTCACTGTTACAGTTGTAAAGTTCTTTAAGTCGTTGTTCGTGTAAAAGAAAGGAAGTACAAATTATAGTTTTCATATTTAAGTCCAGCGTCGCAGGTTGTGACGTGTATGTAGTGCATTTACTATACCTCTGGACAGAGCTGTAAAACTCTAGGTGAAGACAGTAGAAGTACTACCATTATTCGTTCTACCTGTGCACTACAAAAGGTGATTTCACTGATTACCTCATGTACCTGGCTGAAGAGTTGTGCTAATTCGATTGAGCTGGTTTAGTGCATGGATGGAACAGATTCATGGTGGTACTTTTACTGTCTGAAGCTGGGGTTTTACATCTCTTGCCTTAGACTTAACATAGCACCAAAAGTTCTAGAAAATGTGCAAGGTTTTGCATCCTGATCTAATTAATGATGCCCTGCTCACTGGTAAAAAGTGTATTTTGAATGCAGAATAATCCAATAAATTCATAACCTGTCCCAAGGGTAGGATTCGTTATCTCTGGGCTGTCACGGACCGCGACTATGACTCAGCACACATTGCTATCAGTTGGAGCGAAGACGTGGAGGTCCCTGGCCTGCTCGCGCGCGGAGCTGCGGCTGGACCTGACTCTGGGCTGTGGCCAGACCTTCCGGTGAGCGTGCCAGGCATCTTTGGGTGCAGGCCCATAGTCTTCATTCCTCATCCCGGAGGGCCGCAGTATATACTGGTTTTCAAGGTTACTTTGCACTTTATTACCAGTGAAAGCAGTTTGATTACATAGTTGAAGCACTTCACTTGGTCTTTTGCTTTTGAACTGAATGTGGAATTCCAGGTTAAAGCAAAAACTAGTATGTACTGCTGCCCTTCCAGGTCCAGAACTGAGGACCATGGGAGGAAATGTTTACAAACGGCATTGAGCACAGTCATGGCAAGCTTTGTCATTTCTCATTCTTAGTTTGAATCAACTGCCATAATTACTGTAGATTTTGTGACTACGTTCCTACTGTACTGAAAGAGAGCGGTGGCTGTGTCCCTACTGTATTTCTTCTGTCCTCTATCCCTGACTCACAGATGGCGGGAAACAGGTGAGGGTCACTGGACAGGAGTGATGGGAGGGCGCGTGTGGACGCTGACCCAGACAGACGACACGCTGTGGTATCATACCTACAGTGCGCCGGGCAGTGAAGGGGAGGTGAACGGGAGGAAGAGGAGGGTGGAGGTGAGACCACAAGGGTCTGCAAAGAGGACCAAGGTGTCTGTCACTGTGAAGGAGGAGGAACCCACCGAGGGCCTGGAACTGAAGGTCATTAACACTGAGCAGGACCTTAAGGATGAAGAAGCTCTTAAGGACTACTTCCAGCTGAACGTGAATTTGGCAGACCTGTACAAACAATGGGGTGCCGCAGACCACCACTTTAAAAAAATTGCCAAAACATTCACAGGTAAACAGATTCACATTGCCAAAACACTCACCTTAATGCTTCAAACACAGTGTGAAAATAAGTACACAAGTAGGCCTATTCACTTAACTAAACCCCTCTGATACCCAAATACACAAACTTTATACTGCACACATTACCCCAAACCATTCACAGCCAAACAAACAAACATTAACACATTTATGGTTTAACAGACACTCATATTAACGCTTCAAACACAGTATCAGAATAATACTTAGTAAACACGCACACTGTACCAGATTTATTATTAACACTTTTGCAATTAAACTTGGGATCTTCTACATAATCTGAACACTTTTGGTGGATTGAAAAAAACATTCACATTTAAACACACACACCTTTATATAAAACTGCACACCCATGACACTAATGAAAAGTATACACATAGGTAAAAAAATACATTCCTTTTCAGATCAGCACACTGGTATATTCTCTGTATTATTCTCAGTTTACTGGATATTTTTTATGATATATCAGCTATAGCTACATATAGCTATAGCTCTCAGGTGTGTTGATGTGCGCCTCTCTGTTGCCTGTTCTGCGTTACAGGTGTGAGAATGTTGCGTCAGGACCCCACTGAGTGCCTCTTCTCCTTCATATGCACCTCAAACAACCACATCTCCCGCATCCAGGGCATGGTGGAGAGGCTGTGCAACACCCTGGGCCGACCCCTGTGCCAGCTGGACGGCACCCCCTACCACGATTTCCCCACCCTGCAAACTTTAGCAGGTACTGCACCTTCCCTCTACTACGACTTCCCACCCTGCTAACTTTAGCAGGTACTGCACCTTCCCTCTACCACGATTTCCGCACTCTGCAAATTTTAGCAGGTACTTCACCTTCCCTCTACTACGACTTCCCACCCTGCTAACTTTAGCAGGTACTGCACCTTCCCCTACCACGATTTCCCCACCCTGCAAACTTTAGCAGGTACTGCACCTTCCCTCTACCACAATTTCCCCACTCTGCAAATTTTAGCAGGTACTGCACCTTCCCCCACCACGACTTCCCACCCTGCTAACTTTAGCAGGTACTACACCTTCCCCTACCACGATTTCCCCACCCTGCAAACTTTAGCAGGTACTGCACCTTCCCCTACCACGATTTCCCCACCCTGCAAACTTTAGCAGGTACTGCACCTTCCCCCACCACGATTTCCCCACCCTGCAAACTTTAGCATGTACTGCACCTTCCCCCACCACGATTTCCCCACCCTGCAAACTTTAGCATGTACTGCACCTTCCCCTACCACGATTTCCCCACCCTGCAAACTTTAGCAGGTACTGCACCTTCCCCCACCACGACTTCCCACCCTGCAAACTTTAGCAGGTACTGCACCTTCCCCCACCACGACTTCCCACCCTGCTAACTTTAGCAGGTACTGCACCTTCCCTCTACTACAACTTCCCACCCTGCAAACTTTAGCATGTACTGCACCTTCCCCTACCACGATTTCCCCACCCTGCAAACTTTAGCAGGTACTGCACCTTCCCCCACCACGATTTCCCCACCCTGCAAACTTTAGCAGGTACTGCACCTTCCCCCACCACGATTTCCCCACCCTGCAAACTTTAGCAGGTACTACACCTTCCCTCTACCACAACTTCCCACCCTGCAAACTTTAGCAGATGCTGTGCCTTGGTTATAAAATCAAATTCATGTTGATCAAGCTCTATCTTAGTCTCTCTCCACATTACCAGATTCTTTGGGCTAGATTCAATTAAACATACTGTTTAAGGACATATTCAATTCAATCAAGAATTTATAATTCCATTATTTCTTTAAGGGCATAATGCTACTTCATTTTAAAATGGAAATAGCATTTCCCAAACGATATGTTTGTTTATTAAATAAAATACTGGCACAAGGATTGACTGAGGAGTGCTAATGAAGCATTCCCTCCTCACATCCTTTGGTTCCTCCTGTGTGTTGCAGACAGCAGTGTGGAGGCCTGTCTCAGGAATCTTGGCTTCGGGTACCGTGCCCGATTTCTGCAGCAGAGCGCCAGGCAGATCGTGGACACCCACGGCTCAGACTGGCTCGACGGCCTACGCAGTGCCCCCTATCTGGAGGCTAGGGATGCGCTACGCAGCCTGCCTGGAGTAGGACTGAAGGTAACATTAATTTCCAGCCGGGGACACCTGCGCTTGATGGATCCTTTCCTGAAGACATAAGCCACGGTCCTGCAAACATTCTCTCTGTTGCTTTATTTCCTGTTGAGGCTTTATGTCTAAGCTGTCTCATTCTCTCTTACTCATACTCTGTCGGTCACGATCTGTCGTCCACCCTCCATCCTGAGCAAGACTACACATCTGTGTTTGCACTTATTCTGTTCCTCCACGTCAACATCCCCTCATGTCTGAATTCCTTTCTCTACCACAATGGTCTCCCAGCAGCACTGAGGGCTGACGACACGTCCCCGACGCTCAAGCGCAGTGTAGCTTATGTTATGTCAGCACACGGCTGAACTGGACAGCATGTACTTTTGCGGCGTGTTGCTGATGTGTGCTCTCTGCCCAGGTGGCGGACTGCGTCTGCCTGATGTCGCTGGACAAGGCTTCTGCAGTGCCTGTGGACACGCATGTGTGGCAGATAGCTCAGAGAGACTACCGCTGCTGTGTGGGAAAAGGTCAAAAGAGCCTGACCGACAAAGTCCACAAGGAAATAGGTGAGAACACACAATCCCAGCAATGGCCAGTATCTTCAGTGCCCTTGGCTGTTTCTGTCAGGTGTTCTTTTACGCAATGCCCATAATTATATCGTCAATGATAGTTGTGCCACACTTACTAGACATGCCAACTTTATGTGCTTCCATGCAGGTGACTTCTTTAGAGAGTTGTGGGGTCCTTATGCTGGCTGGGCACACTCTGTAAGTATTAAATTAAGACTATGGACTCTGGTACATCATGCTGATATTAAAAAAGTACTAATTTAATCAGGGATTTATTTTTCTTGTGCACAGTTTTGTGCTTCTGCTTTTTCTGTTCACTCCCTCGCTCTTATTATCTCTTTGCCATTCACTCTCCTAATCATTCTGTTTCTTTCTCAGGTGTTGTTCTGTTCCGATCTGAAGAAATTCCAGAAGTTGAAAGAGATCGCTGTGAAGAAGGAGGAGGAGGTTGTGGAGGTGAAGATAACGAGTGAAAAAGTGGTGAAGAGAAACAAAAAGGGAGCGAGTGGGCAGAAAGTGAAATGTGAGACCTCGCAGTAGAACAAAAGAGAGGGGGTGATAATTGTTGGTCTGAGGCAAACCTTCACGGGTTTGTGTAATTAACGACAAAAGGAGAGAGCAGTGTCGAGTCCTGAGTTATTTAGCGCAAGGGAACCTCCTGTTTGACTGTATTCCTGATGTACTGATTAACTGGTCTGACGCTCTGTGATATATGTAATCTGTAACCTCACACAGAGCTCAGACACCGTCTCAGGGATAATTCCCCCTTTGCGTTTCCAGTGGAGGAACGTGGCTTTTCTCTACTTTCTTTTCTTTACTTGTTTTTCTTTGGCAAAGAACGATGAGTTGCGCGTTTGTGTTTGAAGGACGTCAGAAGTCATCACCAGCAGTGGAAAGTGCAGAGGAGCGCAGTGCGGAATGTGGGGACAGGCAGGGCATCCAGTGGTTTGTCTGTCACATGATCAGAGATGAAAGTATGGCCTCCCCAGGCTCAGAATTATGGTCAGGATTGGAGCGCTGCACTGTTTCATTTTGCAGTACTCCACACCCTCAAATATGTGGACAAACTCTAAATTAATTGGTTAAAATGAACCAAGTATATCTTCCAGAGAGTGAGGTTCGACCACCAAAACAGTTCAGTGCTTGTTATTCAATCTGTTTTATTCATGTCATAAACAGAAAATGCCCTATTGTATCACATTACAAGTCGATATTGACATAAGCATGCAAGCATAAGCATTTGTCTATCCCCCCTTTTTTCCCTTATTCTTATTTTCTTTTTTTACAGAAATTTTAATGTGCTCTTTCATTCCTTGTGCCAGTAAGTATTTCCTGTGTTAGCAGCTATAAAGCAGGAAAGCTGTTCCAGATCAAAGATGACCTCTTCTCTCATTGGTTAATCTGAGGGCTCTTCTGGGTAGCTAGAAGGCATGGCTGTAACCCAGAGAATCCTGGGTGACTTAAACCCATTCTACCCTGTTGGCAATTCTACTACTAAAAATATCTCAATCTAACTGCTGTTTGATGGAACTGCAGCACGTGTTGATCGTGCACCCTCAAAAGGACATATTCTCCCCCTTTCCATGGAGTTAAAATATAATTTTTTAAAAAATTATTGTACTCGAAGGTCATGACACTAAAACGTCCCGGTCTGTTGCTGTTTGTGAGTAACTGAAGGTCTTTCCAGCTCCCATTTGTTTTTTTTTAATTTGCATGTGAATATAGCACCCTGCCAAATGGTGCTGCATAAAATTATTTAGAATGACTGTGATTGTTCTTGGGAATATTTAAAAAAATCACTTTAATTTAGACTAGCTAAATGAGTAGCTAGCAAGATCATTTTGTTTATTAGCACCTAGCTAAAGCACATGTTGGCATTTGGCAAGCTAGCATTAGCTACTAAAATGTATTTTCAGTTTATTTGTTAACATTAATCTGGCAAGGTGGCTAATTTTATTGCCACCCATTAAGATAAATAGCTAATCAGATAGCTAATGGATTAAGCTGCTGGGTAACTATAAAAATGAGGTAACAAGAAAAACATTGTGAGCTTTTTATGGTCCTTTCGAAGTCCTGCATTTTCAGCATGTTTTGTATTTTCCTGTAAAATGGCGTACATGGATTTTTTAAACTGGAGGTTTTGCAATAAATCTGTTCTGTTTAATGATGTACCAAGTGTGTGGAGCGGGGGTTGGGGGGGGAGGGGGCGGCAGTTGGGTGAGGGCTTTTTTAAAGCACTGACTGTTTGAATAAATACTGTATTTTTTCCAACAAAAACAACCCTAATTTGTGTCTCATTGAATTCAACAGCTTGAGAAAAAAAATCAATCTTTCTCTTGGTGCCGACACTTTTAACTAGTGTACTGAATATAGCACTGGTTATGAATATAAATACACACTCAATACATCATGTGAAAAAGGATGTACGATAATATTTAATATATATAATAATTGAGTCATACTGCTGTTTGATTGAAATGGGACATTACATAATGCAATAAGCCCAGTCTAATGTAAAGTTTACTGGCCCATAATTGCATTATGAAACCTCTGAGGCTTGCTGTATTATTTCTCTTGTAACCCTGTTGCACAGCTGAATTTCTGGATGGGGACTGGATCACCCTTTGTTCCCCTCAGCTTCCTCCGCTTGTCAGTCACACCAGAATGTGTTTTGAGATTCTGCGCGGAGCGATGAGGGTCTGCGCGCTAATCCCGTGTGAGTGGGGAAAACTGCTGATAAGCTGATATCTGGGGAACTGATAGCTGAGGTCAAGTATCCTCAGGCAGCCCTATTTCCAAAAAAAGCACCCTGCTTTTTTTTTTTTTTTTTACAGGGGAACAGTCCTGTCTTCAGGGCTATGGATAAGTGCTCATGATGCTGAGAATGGCACAGCACAAGCAGAGTAAAACAGTCCAGAATCAGTCGGTTTGGGACTATCATTCACTGGAAAAGGTGAGGTATAAATGAACAAATCATCCTCTTCGATGCAAAATAGAAATAGAAATGAAACAGTAAACATTGTACAACGGTAATATCTGATGTACATGAGTAATGAATTCATCTGCTTTATTACTAAAATAATCTGCTGAAGTAAGACTGCGTTTTGTGTTTACCTTTCTGGTTGTTCAGGAATTTGCACAGTAATGTGCCAGTCAAATTCCACAGCAGTTGGTCCACCATGTTTATTCAGATGTTTTAACTGAAAACGTCCCCAAAGTTGTCCTAGCTACTGCTGGAGTTTACATCAGACACACACAGTGCACTCAGGCACAGATGTTTTTGAACAATCTAGAATGCATCCCACCTCCATTCCCATTGGGATAGCTTGACAACCAATTTTTTTGCGACCTTAGGTTGCTAATCTAAAGTTAATGTTTAACAACCCCACATACAGACACCTCAATTCATATTTGAAAGACAGGTCATCTTATGTGAAGAAATTCTAAAATGTATTTTTTGTATGGTTTGTCAGTCATGACAGTTGCCTTCATATACCCTGTTCAAGCACACACAGATGATGTCACAATAGTTCCCATTGCTTAAAAAAATATTAAATTCTGATTGCAGTAGAGTACAGCCACTAGATGGCGCTAGCTTTAGTGTAATGACAACAGCAATGCTACTCAGATAATTGTGAACTCCACATTCCAAACCACTACATTTTCAATCCCTAGCCACTTCCCTTTGACATTTCCCCTTAAACTAACCTCAAAGTAGCGCCGCCTACGCAATCATGAACAGGTCCAAGTGCATGGTCAAGTTTATTTACATTATGATTAAAATCTCTTACACTTTCACATGGTTCTCTCTGCTTTGTTGGCCATTGCATGGTGTTGTTCACTTGTGATGGCTTGCTCAGAGAGGCCATTGGTCATATTGTTGATGGTGATTTCATGGGTTTATGCTGAGGTGAATTGGCGAGGGACCAATAATATCAACCAATTTTTAGCACAGTTAAATGGAACTACAACATATGGTTAACATGCATTCCCAAAAAGTAATGTTTTCTTCCCTTCCCATGAAGTGACTGCTCCTTCTATTTTGCCTGTGACAAAGCATGCAAATGTTGACTTTTGAATGGAAGTATAATGAAGGTATTTAGAAGGTCTGATTGTTCTTTAAACTATGAAACACTATCCTAGTTTAAACAGGCTAAATCACTTGCCAGGGTGATAGATTAGTTTAGCACCTAAATAATTCACCAGCTCTTTAATCGCTTGGCAAGCTGGCACTGTTAATTTTCATTTACTTTTTGCTTTGGTGCTGTCTTTATTTGTTGACACCATTCACTTCTGTGGTATATGCAAGTGAACTGCTGCATCTCTCAGTAAGTAATTTTTCTTTGTCACACTGACAATCATCTTTGTTGGGTGTACAGTGTCACAGGGATTGCATTATTTAATGTTTTATTACAAATGTTTTGTTTTTCCATCACCCACTGAGGTCTCAGAATGTGTGGGCTGTGAACATTGGAGGAAACAGTACGTCTGTTGGTACATGTTCTCTTTAAAAGTGTATGCTTTTAAGAATGTGTGTGTGTTTGTATGTATGTGCAGTGACAAGCTAACGTGTGAGTCAGCTGTGGCAGGGTTGAGTCAGACTTTTGCCCTGAGCCTGAGAGAGGGAGGGAGAGAGAGAGGGAGAGAAAGAGAGAAATGACTGTACTCCAGTTCATCTCCATACTGCATTTGGCCTTGCAAACCAAACACTCACTATGTACACACAAAAGAGAACAAACAGCAGATTATATACTGCATTACATAACAAGGTTACAATGGCAGGAGAAGCCCAATAAGGAAATGTTTATTCAAGAAGGTAATATTCATGGGAGGTAAGCAATCAGAATGGGCTTGTTCTCCCAGCTCAGAGCTGAAACAAACCTTCCTGTTTAGTTCCCTTTCGCCCTGCAAATGACAGGCCTCCAGGGGGCGATCTCTCCAACCTCCGACACAATGGGTGCTTGTTGGAGACAGATGTCCAGTGGTTCGTGGTGCTGTTGGCGTCCGAGTGTGTCTGTCTCCATGTTGAACCCTTGTTGTGTCTATTCATGGAAACCAAGGCCACATTGTGCTCCTCGAAATTGAGGAAAGTGGTATGGAAGTAGGGGGAAGCAGCGCCCAGCATGGAATGCCTGACTCTCCCTGACCCTGTCTCCCCTCTCCGCTTATCTCACTGTCTTTCATTCACTCATCCATCTGCTCCTGCTTCCCTCATTCCTCCTTAACTTCACTCTTCCTCTTTCCCTCCCTCTCTCTCTTTCCCTCCCAGTCTTTATCTCATATCCTTCCTCCCCTACTCTCCTACAGAGAGTTTTTACAGTATTATATATAAACAAAATTATGTGATTATAAATAATAGTAATTGTACTACAAAGATAAATGGTATTATGTAACACCAGCATCTCGGCACACCTGTGAAAAAATGGCTGTATTTTAAAATTACTATTCAGATACTGATTTGGCAAAAAAGACATCATTGACAGTATTTCAAACAAATCTCACTGTTTTTGACAGTATTTATGAATTAATATTTAGAAATGTAAATTAGAAATTTTGAAAATGGTCTCCATGCAAATATATTTCCGTAATAATTCATGACCGCAGTTACTACATTGTGGGTAAGGAGGATTCTAAGGGAGAAGCATAAACGTTTAGACCTTTCAATCTGATAATACAAAGAGTAACTGCTGTGTGCTAAAATGAAATGTTTACTGCTGCAGTTATAATCCCTCACTTTTTAAATATTAAAATAAATTTGATTCAGACCATTTCACAGCAGAGAATTTTTTTTTGCAATGCAGTTTCAAATAGTTATATATATAGAATAAAGTTTCATTTCTAGTTAGGTGCATCTGACTGTATGCCCTCATTCCTGACCTGGCTTTCCTGACTCAGTGTAACTGGGTAGTGAGAAAACATCCACGAAGACAAAGTGTGATGTCTCAGGTCGTGCCAAGGTGCCTGCTTTCTGCCAGGGCATGGCCTATCATCAAACGCTTGTCTATGGCCTGTGCATCTTGGCAGGTTGGAAATTGCTAGCTGTGAGAACCACAGATGGTGTGTTACTTTTGTGGTCAACATTATTTTTCTGATCTGCACTGCTTTCTCCACAAAATCCACACAAAAAAAGGAGAAGAAGAAACAAACTGTAGATCATTACATTTAAAAACAGCAGTTGCATTGCTGGATGTGCTATGGCAAACCTAGCTCAGTTTAGGTGCAGCCTTATTAAGTTCTGGAAGGCCTCTTTCTGTTTGCTATAATACTGTGTACACTTTATGTGGGTTTTGTCTGCTGTTGCAGCTTTTTTCTTTGTATCTACTGTGGTTATTAAATCTGTAAATCGGATGTCTTGATCCTCTTACAGTATACCGCAAATGGTACACTGAGCCCCTGACTCTCTCCCACAAGCCCCCAGGCATTCCCCATACCGCTCAGTGCAGCTCCATATTGCCTGCTTCACCCACTGATGCCAAAACAAGTGAAGATATTTTATTTTCCTGGAAGTTATACGTAATACTGATCAGCAGCTACCTGGAAAGCCCAAAGAATTAGTTTCCCTGGGTGATTCTGGGTAACATTGTCAGACACTGACAGCATGGATGAGTCACCTGCTCCACAGCCCACAGAGTGTCACTGTATGGTAAATTCAGTGGAGAGGGACGCTTCACACCCCGGCCGAAATATAAAGGGCCGTGCAGACGGACAGAAGGACGCTCTCTCGCGCTCCCTCGCGCTCCCTCAGAGTTACCCAAGTCGGGACACATGGGCGGTCTGGGAGGGGGGCTGCTGGTGCAAGCTCTGCCCTGCTGAGCAGTCAGATTACTGTAATCTCGTTAACCAAGGGACGGCGGCCGGGGTAATAATCCCTGCGGACTCACTGTAAACATTCACTCACACTCTTGCTGCGGCACGTCGCAAGAAAAATATGTACGAACACACGAAAACATACAGATATTAACACTGTTATGCAGTCATTAGGAAGATGTGTGCCACTGCATCCTTTTCCATGCAAATGCTTGGCCTTTGGTATGTAAATGATCAAGCCATTCGCCCTGAGCCAGGTGATGCTGAAGAGCTACAGAGTCTGCTAGTTTCAGCTGTTACCTTTGCACCAGATCAATCAACGAACACAGCTGATTACACAGTGAACTTTCCATATCTGGTTTCTTGGATCGGAAACGGTTTCAGATTTTAGGATGAAAAGAAAAACCAGCAATCCGTGCTGATCTCCAGGCCCGGCATAGACCACCCCTCACCCTTAATGGCACCCGAAAGAGAAATTACAGCCAATTACACTGAAATAAAAAATACAATGTTGCTGTGATTTTGGTCATCACCGTGGAGCATAGCGATCCCCCTTCCTCACTTTTGTCAGTCTTACTAAGTAGAGGGTTGCTTTGACTGAGGATTTATAACTGTTTCCCAGGAGGTGAATCTGCATAAACATGGATATACTGCATGTAATAGTGTCTCATAAAAATACAATAATATCTCATGTAGAGCATGATTTATGCTATTTGTACCTGTTTGTCTCTCCGTTTTTAAGTCTCACAAACCATGGAGATGTATCTCTCCCTTATTTCTCTCTCCCTTCTGTCTCTCTTGCTCCCTCTGTCTTTTTCCTTTCCCAATCTACCTGTCTTATTCCTTCCCTCTCTTCCTGTCATCCTTTCTCTCCTATTTGCACTGGCTCAGTGACACTATAATTGCCTTAGTAAAATCCCTGGAGATAAACGGGGGGTCAGTTTAGTTTCACAAGCCTGGCTGGGGGAAGTAAATGAACAGGTAAAAGGAATGGAGGGAACAGAAAAGGCACAGAGAGACTAGAAAATCAGAAGAAGGAATTCAGGAAATAAAAAATGGAAGAATAAAGAACAGAAATTTCAGACAATGTCACCCAATCAGCCCAGGAGGTAATGTGAAACCTGGTGATTGTAAATCACAGAACGTTGGAGGCAGTGGGACAAAGAGGGCTCTCAGAGCAGTATAAAACAGAGATCTGTGTAATAAAGCATTTAGGATAACTAGCAATCAGATAAATCTCACTGTGGATGGGGGTTTTTGTTGTGTTTATATTACCTACATATGAATCTCAGAATGGGCGGAGACTCGTCTCCCCTTTCTACCTTACTGTCACATGACCTGCAGCAGGTGAGCCAGGTACGGACCTGTGGATGAGGCATCGGGGTGCGTTTGTCGGAACGTGCCTCCTTGAATACGCAACTTCTCATAGACATAGGTTTACTTTCGGCTTTGCATTGTGCTACAGCCATAAACATTTCCAAAGATGGAATATTGCTTTCAGATTGGTGACAGTGCCGAATACATTAGCCTTTTTGATCACTTAATTTGTAGGATTTCTGAATGCTAGATTTGAATGCTCTCTGGAGTCTCTTATAGTCTAAACGTCTCTGCTGGTTTGATTAGAAATAGCACCAAGGATGATCTGTAGTTGCTATCAAAATACTAAAAGTGGAAAGAGCTAGCGTTACCACTGCAAGCTACCTGTGACTATTGGTCAGCCAGCCAGTTCAGCAGCCTGCTAAGTGGAGGCCAAAACAGACACAAATACAAAAATACTCCTCCTGTCTTGGAAGCGGAATTAATTTATGCACTTTATTGGTCACTCACAGGCAGCTAAATTAACCAATGAAATAAAATGAAACCATTTAATGAAATATGATTCGCTCTCGGATTTACTGGACTGGACTGCAACCAGTACTTGTTCCATCCAAAGTAAATAGAGCAATGAAAATGCAAAAGGCCCTGCCTGATAAACATAGGTCAGTGACAGGTAGTGACACTTGGACCTGATTGGTCGATTCAAAAAGGAGAGGCCCCAATCAAAACAGTTAATTTCATTCCTGGGACCCAAGTTGTGACATTAAACCTAGATAGACTCTTCAGTACAAAGAGCATGGGTGGCAACGATAATGAATAAATATGCACAGATAAAAAAAAATAAATAATGCAGGAACTACTTTGCCACCCAGTATGAATTGCTCAACAGCAAGCAGTGGTGGAGCAAAGGTTGAGTGAGGGACAGCTGACCTCTGACACCACTGGAATGAGTCTGGGGTGATGTAAACCAGTGAAAATACAACAAAAATATAGCCCCTGAACCCACACAGGACAGCCCACTGGGACATGAGAGTGGCTGTTCAGAAGACGAATTTGGCCCCTTCGCTCATTGTATTATTCTAACTGTCATAAAACACCGTCCTCTATAAATATAATTATGTTATATATGAGTATATGATTTGCCAGTGGTGGCTCAATGGGGAGGAGGGGAATGCTGACACACCTGGTAGAGGATTTTAAAGAGTAAAACTGCCTATGACAGGAACGCGCAATAGCTGTGGATAGCCTTTATAGGTGGCAGATGGGAGGACACACCCTGTATTTCTGTGAGACGTACATTTTTCACCATGAGGTGATATAATTAGAATATGCAAAGACAAAAATGCAAAGATGTATTGAGTGGAAGACAAAGTGGAGCGCCGAACAACCCGATGCAAATGACTTTGAATAGTTCATTCGTCACATTAAACGCCGAACGGACAGGAGGTGCTACTGAGCGAACGCAGTGTGGAGCAGATCTGGACGCCGCGCCCTCACAAAGAGAGGAACTGGCTGGGCGGTTTTGGCACCAGGAGCAGACTTATAGGTGAGATCAGTTATCACTGTACAAACTCCAGCCCAATCTACAGTGAATTGGATCCTGTTGACACAGCCTCTTCGGGTCGCCTGGGTAAACAGTTAGACTGTTTGTGTAACAGACAGCATGGGGGGTTGGGGGGGGGGGGGGGGAGGAGTGGGCAGCCAGCAAGGGGTTGGGTGGGGGGGGGGGTCAGATCTTTGAACTTTGATCTTGAGCTTCCCATTTCACGCTCGGTGGGGGTGGGGGGGGGGTGGGGTGGTTGCTTATTCATAGAGGCCATGCGGACTCAACATACACAATATCCATTATTTCTCTCCACCCAAAGGAGCTGTTTGGGACCAGGGAAGACCATTATCATCACAGTGGGGGTCCCATTACAAAACATGTATACTTTCCCAGGCCTTACCAGTCAGGGGTCTCCAAACCCCACATTTTTCAGGGACTTTATTCTGTCAGGCCTAAAGACAATAAGCTGAACTCAGATTTCTCCCTCAATCTGTCCTTCCCTCAACCTTGTTCAGTACAGTGAATATGGATGTTTAAAAATATTGTCAGCCACGTATGAAATGAAAATATGACTCTCCTTCTGCTGAGGTGTAAAACACAGGTGTTAGCTCATCATGCGTAGGCATGAAACAGGAAGTCGGACGTGCTGGAACAGGACTGTGAGAATATGGTGCTCTGCCCCTTTAAGAGAGGATGTAGCTTCAGTGCGATTCACCTTGACACACCTATGTTATTCAGAAGGCAAGTGTATGGGAGGCGGGTTGGGGTGTGTGTGTGTGTGGGTAGAGGGGTGGGGTGGATGAGGAGGGGTGAATGAGGTAGGATATTGGCTCAGAGCGAGAGAGGGAAGAGGGAGACTTGGCACCGTGGAACACAGCCAACATTTAGCCGTTTCTCTCTCCCGAAGCATGAGTGTAGAATTTCACCAAAAGGTACACTGGCTATTCTGCTAATCCCATTGTCCCACCACGCTGAAAAAAAAAAAAACACCAGCTGAGAAGCAATTCTGTCTGGAGGCTACATCAATTCTGCTTTTGAGGGACAGGGGGCATGGTCTGAAAACAGATTAAGAGGTCCTGAAAAACAGCCTTTGTCATTTAAAATGATGGTAAATATTTGCACTAATTTGACACAAACATGCCTCTTTTATCATTGGTGCCAATGCATCCACAGGTTACATGTAATTCTCTGTATTTTTTTTAACTGCAATGCATGCATTACATGACATATGTGCAACTATGATTACATTAATGTTCAAAATGCAATTTTATTTTACGGCAACAAAACATTTTCTCTTTCAGAGATAATAAAGTCGCTGGACCTGAATCAGTGGTTTATGGTGAGGAAGATGTTTGTTTTATTACCCAAGAGCCATAGGTTAGTTTCTCCCAGGTGGAACACCCTTGAGAAAGGTGCTAAACCTGCTCCCAAAGCACAGCATGGCAAAATATCTGAATATGATGCCCCTGAGACAGGTTAATGTAATTGTGCAATATGGGACCAGGCTCATACTGCAGGAGTATGCCTATGTTAACTGTGGATAAGAGATGGAGGTATTTGGATCTGTACCCTCACCATCCAGGAATAACATTCTCCTAAGACATTAATTTACATTCGCAGGCGCACACATGCACTGTCTGTCCACATTTAATTTGTTGTGTGTCACTGGGCCATTATGATGCGCAGTGTATAGCCCGCGGTACACTGTGTCGTTGTGTAACCGTAGCCGTCATACTGCGCGGTAAGCGGCAATCATGTTGATCCGCATGTGAGTGCAAGAGGGTGAGTGAGTGAGAGAGTGAGGGAGGGAGGCGGGAGGGAGCGAGAAGGAGAGAGGAGAGCAAGAGGGGGGCGTGAATTAGCCTTTCGTTCGTCTGGCAACGGGAGGAGAGAGGCAGTAACTAAAATATTATGCTACAACGATAGTGACAGAGGGATCTCACCGCACATCAGTCTCCTCGAGGCAGTGTAGCAGGAAGAATCGCAACCCCGAGGACAGCTAAACGCCATCACAGAGATGAATGCCCAAAGGAAGGTGTAACGGAAGTAGCGTCTCTTTGATTATCGACGAGGAACAAGGCGGAAAGCAAGGTAGGGGTCGAATTGTTCGAAAGTGGCTAACGTCACTGTGCATCGATTTTGGAAAAATGCATAGAGGTAATGAAGCAAGGCGCAAAACGACCCTAACGTAATCATATAAGCATAGGCTACGGATATTTGTTCTCTTTTTACTTGGGATCTCCTCGTCATACTATGAAGCAATGTTAATTATAACGGTAAATTTGGATTTAGGTGCAAGGACCCATGGTGTTTGAATGGCTAAATTAAAAAAAAAAAAAATGTGCTAGTACCTAATTATAATAATAGTCTTGGGAGGTCAGGGCGCATTGGTAATAGAAACGTAATATTCCCATGGATTTGTTTTACAGGAGCACTGAAGGTGCACTCAGGGAAAACGCTAGCGCAGTCTGCACCGGGTTTATCCTCAGTTGGGAAAAGCCAGAGGCAGAACTTAGCCTACGGTATGAGTGCGGAGATTCTGTATTCTCTGTCAATGCGATGAGAGCGCACGAGCCCCTTCAGATGCCGCACACGCGAGCGGCCACATAGTTAAAGGCTAGATTTCAGTGTTAAAATTTGGTTTGCGATCCCACCCTTTAAAGAGACAAGCATATGCGAGACCCTCTGTTCGCGAAAACGTGACGGTTTTAAAATGTATTATTCACATTTTACCTTGCGTTTGTCATGACAACAGAACGCCGTTTGCCCAGAGCAACAAGTTGTCTGAATGGTGAGCACAGGAGAGCGTGAGACCGAGACGTAGCGATGGAGTAATAAACAGGCGCGGACCAGATGGAGCGCCGTCAGCTTGTGCCTGCTGCGTGCTTGGAGCGCTGGCACGTGCGCGCGTTTGCCAGGCCGCGCTGGAGTGAGGCCTCGGGTCAGGGCCGTTTGAGAATCCGGATCCACCTGTTTTTCATCAGATTCAGAAGCCGCAGTGGCGGGCGCTCCAGCAGGGAAAGCTGCGGTGAAGGCGCTGCTGGAGTTTTAGTGCCGTTCACTTCATTGCGAGGATTAATGCTTAACCGAAGCGCAGCTGTAGGAAGGAAAATAAAATGGGTTGGAGAGGACTGTATGTAAGTATCGGCTGTAGATGGCCAGTGCGAGAAACGTATTAAATGAGCCAGTATTTGACAGAGTTGTAAAAAGGAACACTCAAAAACAATCTGCTAGGTTGGGTACTGACCCTTAATTTTGGTTTTCAGTGTCCATTTTATAGTCGAACAGGCCCACAATAACAGCAGTCCATTAAAACAGGTTTAAAAATTACGGTGTAGCAATTGACGTTGACTTTAATTTGTCAACTCTCAAAGCTGCAAAGTTTGAACATGTGACACAACATGTTCTGTTCCTTTGTGTTCATCTTATTGGTCTGCCAGATTTCCCTGCAAACAAAAGAGATCCGAATCATCCCTGCAGGGCGCAGAGCATTCATGTGTGTAATCCCATAGATATGCCTGAGTACAAGACTGTTTCTTGCCGTAACCCATCCTCCAGTCTGTCTCGGCAGGGCCTAATTTGGCATGTCAGAAAGTACTGTATGGGGTGGTCCATATGTCGCCCACTGTGGGTAATGGAGGAATTCACTCAGTCAATGAGTCAGTCTTAGTCACTCAGTATGTCAGCCGCTGTCAGCTGTCTGATCGTCCATCATTCAGCAGGCTGTTTTTTTTTTTTTTGCATGTGACACTTTGCTGGTCAGTTGCCCTCAATCCCTTGTGATTTATTTGTTTTGCAGACTTTCCCCAGGTCTGCATACTCTTGGCATCACGGGTTGGGATGACATTGCCTGGTTACCTGGGAATGCAGAAGCTGCTGTTGGGGTTCTCTCTGCTGTTGGCAGACAGGGTTGAACTGTAACTTGAATGGTTGCAGCTGGTTTTAGCTGGATGTTTGGTGGTATGGAAGGAAGTGTGTGAAATTGTGTGTGTGTGTATGTGGATACATGTCCATGCATACGTGTTTGTGCATTTGTGTGTGTGTATGTGTTTGTGTGAGCTAGATGTATCCAGGTGTTAGGTGATATGGAAACACCTATGTGTGGACTTATGTATGTGTTGTGTGTGCACATGAGTGCGTCTATGTGTGTGTGTGTGCGTGTGAGTGCGTCTATGTGTGTGTTTGTGTGTGTGTGCACGCGTGTGAGTGCATCTATATGTGTGTGTGAGTGTGTGAGTGCATCTATGTGTGTGTGTGTGCGTGTGCGTGTGTGTGTGAGTGTGTGTGTGTTTGGGGGCAGAAGAGGGTGAGTCTTGATGGTGAGCAGACCCTGGCATGTTTACATTCCTACACGGCAAAATCTTCATGGTCAGAACAACCAGCCCTTAGCTGCCTTACCTCCCCTATATCCCTGACACACAAACAGCTCGGATATCTGCAAAACACCTCCACGTGCTGCTGCAGGGGCTTCCTCTCCTGCATATCTGCATATCTGCTTTGCAGCTGCAGCTGTCTGCCCAGAGACACGCAGCCAGAGCAGGGATTTATCCCGTCTTACTGCAAGGCAGACACAAGCAGCACTGCAGAGATTTGCTCTGCACTGGCACTGAATTAACACATGGACAGGGGCAGATTTAAACCATGGCAGACTGCAATAGGCACACAGACAACAGCACAGACTTTTGGAATAGGTGTACTGAATACTCACTGGACAGGCCCTGCATATGTATCTACCTTAAGGAAAAGTAGATTTAACACCTTCTGAGGACTGCTTAAGCATGCAAAAGACACACTGAGGACCCATAAATGCACTCTGCTCGTGTAAATTCTAGACCGCATGGAGTGTTTGCATGGTGTAGGTGCAGAGCAGTCCACCAACAGCGCAGAGATTTACGTTGTGCTGTGTGGAACAGACACCAGCCATGCAGATTTACAGTCGGCAGGGATTGATAAGGCTCTTATGGGACTGTGAACCTGATTAACCTTTCGTGTGAGACAGCCAGGTGGAAAAATTCTCACATCACTCTCTCCAGTTGCATGCCAATGTAATTGATTAAGGTGTGAAGGAAAGGGACGGGGGGGGGGGGGGGGGGTAACGTTCCAGACGCTGGCCTCAAGTGCCTGTTCTCTCTATCTCTCTCTCTCTCTTTCTCTCGCAATCATATTTTCCCCTTTGTTTTCCCTTCTCGTCTCCCCACATGACAGCTCTCTGTCCTCACCGCCCCTCTCTCGCTTTCTCCTCCTCTCCTTTTTTCCTCTCAGTGGCTGTTTCTTACTCCCACTCTTCTCTCCGTCGGTCCAAAATCTCTGTTCCCTCTCTCCCACTCTTTCCGTCTCTCCAGAACTCTTTTGTCCTTGTTTGTCTCAGCTACAGCTACAACACGTTTTTGGTTTTATTTCACTTTCTCTTTGCCTGCCCAAACTCATCTTCTCCTCTCCTTTTTCTCCTCTTCCCTAGTGCTCTCTCCCACTCTCTCTTCATGTCCTCCTCTTGTCCTCCCAGTCTTAGTGATAATTCACCGAAAGACACAGAGGGACAGACCCGATTCTGTCTCTTGTTCTGATGATCGGTGGGCCACCTTGACACCTTGCTGGCCTCTTCATGCCTCTGTGTGCACAGGTGATTTATTACCTGCAGAAGATAATATACACCTATCTGGTTTAGCAAAGTCACATGCCTACAGCACAAATGTGCTCTTATTTAGCATGAATCAAATGTACATGTGTTCTAGGCCGAAAACACCCTCCCCCCAGCAAATTTACTCACATACACACATACACAGTTACACGTGATATACTTAGTCATTTTTCTCAGTGTTTATCATTTTTATAGCAGTAACACGGGTGCAGCCATTGTTGCCAATCAGATGTCTTTTTTATTGTGATTTATCGTGTATACAGAAGAATAGGAGACAAATGGCTCATTTTTGTCCAGAAATAGGCTTTTGTCATTTCTTGGAAACATTAATGGTATTTATAAGAAACATCCAGGACATGTTTTTCCTTTGGGATTTCTTTGGTAAGACTGTGTGCGTGTATGTGTGCATGTGTGCATGCATACTAGTTATATCCAAAGTCAATGTTTTGCTTCCCTGTAAGTTTCCAGTTAGTCATTCCTTGGTGACTGAACGGAGTGAAAATAAGTTGATGGGAGTGTTTCTTTTTTTGTTGCAAATGATCAGATAAAGGGCATAATAACACAGAAACAGAAGATTAAGAGGACCTGTTCTTAATGATCTGTGCAGCTGAAATGATGGGTGGGTCAGGAGTCAAGAGTGAGTCAATGTCCACCCCCTTTTCTAGCGTGTAGCTTGAACAAGGCTGAGCTGGAGCCAAAACATGCTGACTTGGTGTAGCGTGATTGGCTACTTATGGTAGAATCTTTTTGTGATGTTGCATTTGTGACATCACACTGAGTGCTGGCATTGCCAATAACAATGAAACTAGAACACATTTTACTTGCATACTTGCTACTTGGACCTCTCGTTGTTCGGCACGATGTACATTCTCAGCACCAACATGATTGGAAGTGATGTTGTTGTACAGATTGCCAACTTTGCCCAAAGCTGGTCTGTCTGTAAGCTGGCCCACAGCAGAAACGCTTACGGGGTGAGCCAGCAAGGCACAGAGCAGCAAATATAAGTGCACGCCAGGAACCCGATCGACGCAGCCAGCTCTACAGGGTTAAAAGGGGCAGTGTGTAGCCCGCGCAGGGGCTGCAGTTAGTTGTAAACGTAGCCACAGCTCCTCTGGGCCTGCCGAATAAAGGAGTGATTGTGAGGGGATAACGGCAGCAGGGGCAGGACCGCGCCAGCTCACCCATCCGCACTGCCTGTATCTCCCCATATCCCCGGAGGCAGATTTCGGTTAAAAATAGACCCCATAACTGCCCTCTTAAGCACTTACAGCGCATAACCTCACATTCACAAATCAGCGTACACAGGGACTCTGAAACACATACACGCAGACACACACACTTATACATACACAAACATACACAAAGACACCACACACACACTCACACACACACAATCACACAAACACTTATACATGCACTTACACAAACATACAGATCTATACACATATGTAAACACACATACATACACCCCATGTACACACACACACACACACACAAACACTTATACACACACAAACACACACACAATCACACAAACACTTGCACATGCTCACACACATAAACATAGACCTTGACATATCCAAACACATCGACTCTACACACACACGCACACACACACACACACACACACACACACTCACACACACACACACTCACATGCACACACACACACACACCATATTTGTGCTTATTTATACAGATGCATTACATTATTGAGCGCTATAACTGACACTGATTAAATTAGATCTTGCTACTGACTCAAACGGTCCTTTTGTTTGATGAAAAGGCATTTGGCTGAGGGCCATTCTGCCATGCTTGCGTGGTGTCGTAGTCTCTGCCGGGAGAACCTCTTTGGGGATTTCTGAACCCCTATTAACAGTGAGGTCAGCCCTCTCTGACACATGTGCAACCATGTCCACCTACACACGCACACACACACATTCACACTTACTCACACTTGTACCGAAACTCTGTCACACCGACAAGTGTAAGCTTGCTTAGTTTTGGAGACTCACTGTCTGTCAGTGTCTCAGGTCTCCCTCCCTCTCTGTCCACCGACATATCTGCCCCTATATCTCTTCCTCCTCTTCTTATCTCACCATCTGTATATCTCTCATGACACCTTATCACTTCTTCTTCTTGCTTTTCCAAATCTCAAATGCAGGCATGTTGACTGAAAGACAGAAGGAAAAAGAAAAGGAAAGGCATAAGAAACAAATCGGGACGGTGTGGTAAATTGGATGTTAGAGATTAAGTTTGGATGGGTTTGCGTTTTTAGACCATTTTAGACCAAGAGATGGAAAGGGCAGTGAATTGAAATGTCCAGATTTAGACGAGTGTCACCCAATACAGACATTCAGATATTTAGCACAGAGCGCTTGCAGCTGTGCGTCTCTATATCAGGCCTTGTCTCTGTTCTTCTCTCATCCTCCACTTTGCCGCAAAATGAGACGACAGGAACAGCTGGGCCATCGCATGGAGTGTCAAGATTACTGTGGAATAGAGCACAGTTCACCCCAGATATGGCATTAAGTGCACACACTCAGCCTACATAAACACACACACACACACATACACAAATACACAGCACATACCGCATCCACTCTCAGTCACACACTCACAAACACGCACGTGCGCACACACACACACAGCGCATACCACATGCACACTCATCATCACACACTCACGAACATACACACAACACATTCCGCATACACATTTAGTCACACACTCACAAACACACACACACAGAGCGTACCACATACACACTCAGTCACACACACACAAACACACACACTCACTCACACGCTCATTATCATTATCATGCGTGTGTTCTGCTTTGACACGGACCACCCCTGACTCGCTGAGATGTACCCATCCTCGGTCACGCTTATTGATGGACCCTCTGCCTGACCCATGGGAGTGGCCTTTGGATATGAGGGGATGCCGCGTCTGGAATTAAAGGGGACACACTTAAAATTTCTAGACTGGAAAAACAGACAAAGGGGCCGGCCGTGCGCTACATCTGCTTTCATTCCGTCACATGGAGGTCTAACAGCTCCAGAAGTGCCACGCTACGTTATCGATGCTTATTAAATCCTTCGCTGCACAAGCATCATCTCTTTTCTGTCTGAGAGACATTGCCAGGAAATAACCAAGGAGATAAGCAGATCCATCGCTCTGTGCTCGATGGCTAAGGTCTCTCTGTGTATCAGCTTTTGTGCCTTTGGTTTCATGTTTTTCATTTCAAGGTGAACTATGAGGTTGTCCTCTCCTCTTCAGCATGTTTCACATCTATCTTTATATTTGAATTTGTCTCTGTTTTGTGCTGGCAGCTATCCCTCCCTCCTCCTGCTCCTGTGATAACTGGCTGACAGGGAGAGCAGCTGGGAGGCCTGTTAGCATCAGCGCTCTTATCTGAGCAGCTATTTCTCTGTAATCTTTATGCCTGTGAGCATTCCTGCCCGAGTGCGCATCGTTCTGTCTGACAAGTTTTCAGTGTAAGGAGATCACAGATTCAGTGTTTTCTTATGTGTGCTATGCTTCCTGACTAAATTATGTGTTTGATCTTGACACAGTGTTTAGAGAGGGTCTATGTGGAGAGAACGGAGTGTGTATGTGTGTGTGTGTGTGTGTGCGTGCGTGCGTGTGTGCACTATGTGTATGTGTGGGTATATGACCATGTGTGTGTATGCATGTGTGAATGCATAACTGTTTGTGTACTGTTTGTATACATGTGTTCATGTGTGGGTGTACATGTGCTGTGTCTGTGAGTATGTGTCCATGCATCTATGAGTATATGTGTGCACTGTGTGTGTATGGCTATATGTGTGGTATAAGTGTGCATGTGTGTATGAGAGTATGTGAGCTGTAGGTGCGTACGTGTGCACTCTGTGAGCCGTGCCGGTTCTCTGTGCGTGCGTGCATGCGTGTGTGTGTGTGTGTTTTTGTGCAGAGTGACTCACTGTAACTGAACACCGTTCCTCTCCACCCCAGTGTTCTGCCGCACGGCTCTCTGGGGAGGGAGACTTCAGACTCGCCCTCTGAGATGCCTGACTCAGCACTGCCATAAACAGCCCTACATTTAGACCTGCCGTCTATGTTCTTTCCCTCCGCTGCCTCCCTCTCTCTCTCTCTCTCTCCCCCTCTCTCTCTGTGCACCTCTGTATACTCCAGCCCTGGAGGGAGCTTTGGAAAGTCTGCTTTGCTGGGCTGTTGCGTAATCGTTCCCAAATCGTACTGGACTTATTTTCCCGGAGTCTGAACATCGCTCTGTTTTATCGACGGCCGTTTCCTGGAATTGCTTTCTCAAGGTGCCGGTGTTTTTGACTGGATTAATAGTGTGAAATTTTCCTCCGAGCAGGCTGTATATTCTGTGCTGTGGAGCACTGTGGTATGCTCTTGCGCTGAACAGCAGGTAGGCAGTCACCCTTGAATATGGAAAGCAGCGCCTTATTGATGTTGTTCTAGACCACACCTCAGTTCAAATTCTGTCCCTCTGTATAGGAAAGTCAAAAGGCTTGTTCAGCAGTGCACCATCTAGCCAACAAACAGAAAATAAGTTTGCACACAGGTCTTAAGTCTTACTGCATCATGCACCTTATTATTAATTAAATCCAGAGCACATGGGCTGACTATGGTACCTGCACCAGCAAGAAATCATGACTGGCACTCACCTGATCACTACCTCAGTTTACGCTGCCCCACGGCCTCTCGAGAGGTTTGTCCAGCCAATGCACTAGCCATTAGCTCTTAGCCCCTAGCCCAGTGTTGTACCCATGGTTTAAAATCAAATCCTGAGTCACCCTACCACTGTAAACCGTGGCCTGGAGCCCCACAGAGGGATGCAAAAAAAAAATCACAATGCAAAAAATGAAATCTTAGCAAGCCAAAAAATCTTGAAAATATACAACAGAAGAACCCTAAAATTTTTCCTCTTTTGAGATAATATGGCTGGCCCAGAAATGTAGTTATAAGAATAATTCAGCTGGCTGTGACAAAATATTAAGTCACGTCTTGTCTCAATCCATTGTCAGAAACCTGAGATGGATTCATGCTTGATTCAATTATCAATTAAGATCTATGGTCTATTTTCAAGATTTTTTGGCTTGTTAAGATTTGATTTTTTTCAGTGCATAAGATTGTTTATTTGATATTTTTTTGCATCACAGGGAGTCCTGTGGCTGATGAGTGGGTCGGCACTCTGCTGGTGCTGACTGTGCATGCAGTGCAGAGACCTATCCCTATGGCAGGGATGAGATGAGCCCACATTTTTAACACTGTGTGACACTCGGGGGGCCTCCTTGTAACCATAGTAACCCGCCTCATCGTAACCATGGCATTCGCTACTTCACAGTAACCCTGACACTGGAGCAACAATAAAACTCTTCTGATTTCTTTCTTCTGCAGGAGCTCCAGAAGCATTTTTCGAGGAGGATGGTTTGAGAGCTCAAAGGGAGAGAAGAGACAACGAGTGTCTGACGCTGCGTCGTCCGGTTGCTAACGGTGATGGCGCAGCTCCTCACGCTCTCTCTTATCTTGGTTTTCTCCGTCCAGCAATCATCCGGCCAGTTATTTGTAAGCTCTCCTTCAAATGACTCAAACCTCCTCCCTTCCCCTGGACCGCCCCAGCTGCCTGTTACAGGTGCATTACCCCCTACACCGCAAAGCCCTCCCTCCTCTCCTCCGATTGGCCGGAAAGAAGCGCCAGTCAGCAATCATGTCCAAGTGTTACCTGCACCTGATGATGGTGCAGGAAGTGGCTATGGTCGGCATGGTAACGATTTCGGGGACACGCAGGATGAAGACGAGGAGATCACAGGTATGGAGGCCGTCCCTAAGGAGCAGACGCAGTCTCCAGGGAGCGCCGTTGCCCCCGTTGAGGGCACGGAGGAAACGCCCCAGGGTTCCAGCATAAAGGCCTTCATGTCCCCCACCCCAGCCCACCCTACAGCCACGCCCACATGGAACATACTCACCACTACTGCCGCCCCCACCCCACCACGCCCTGCAACCTCCACTGGAGGAACAGACCAAACCCAGACTCCACCCACTGTCACTGTAGCTCCGCCCATGACTGTGGCTGCAGGATCCACAGACCACCGGCAGGACACGCCCACTCCAGCCCCATCAGCCAATCCCAGTTTAGACCACACCCACTCCCCTTACTTCACAGGGGCTGCTGTGGTGAGGGAGGAGGTAGTGACCTCAGGCCGATCTCCATGGGAACCAAGCAGAAAGGGAGAGGGACACCAACTGTTTACAGGATCCACTAGTTGGCCATTGCTAACTGTGGGCAGGACAGAGAGCCCAACTGTCACCCCGACTCCGTCCGAAGACAGACAAGGCCATGTCCAGCCTCAGTCTCAGACCAGACATGACGTGGGCTCAACCACTGTGACCAAAGCACCCACAACCCCGACTCCGATCCAGGTTCTGCACCCCATCTCCTCCACTCGCTCACCAACCTTTGCGGTGCCCCCCAAACGGTCTCCTGACCCCCAAAGTACTGCTCTTCCAGTGAAGGTGAACGGCACCCTAAAGCAGCCCACCGTCAGTGAGCACAGGGCAGGTAAAGGTGAGGAATCAGGCACTCATGTTTATCCTTAAAAGCCCACTTAACTCACTTACAAAAACAAAATAGTAATGTAACACAAAGCAGTGATGTAGTAGTTTAAGGAGCTAGCTGGACAAGCAACATCCCCTGACTGACTTAGTAGCCTGAAGAACAGGACAGCTATGCCACATTGTCACATATGCCAGAATGTACATCATTACATTACAGTCATCTCAGCTGACACAGTGTTCTTGCTGGGGCTAGAGGGAATCGTTTGAGGGTAAAACACAAAACGGACCTTTTCTGCATAAATACTCATGCACTATCCCTGATCCCTGAAATTTTTGAGCTTGGCTTGTTGTTCAACACCATTTTCCAATTACAGGAAGTTAATCAGCGTAAATTCCCATGCTGTCACTGACAAGTCAATTTTTGGGCTTGGCTTGTGGTGCAACACCATTTTCTGATTATGGGATATGAATTATAGCTGAAACACAGGCAGGTGGCCCCTTAAGCTAACATATTTGCTGGTTATTGAGGGTTTATTTGTCTAACAGCCATGTGTTTCTCGTACCTCTGGGCCTCCAGGCGAGTCGTCCGTGCGCAGCACCTCCGACCCCAAGCTGACAGGAGGTCAGACCGTGACTGTGACACCAGCGACCTCGCTAAACACAACCGTTCAACAGGCGAAGACAGGTAGGAACAGGGAAGAGAGTGTCCTGGGAGGGCTTTAATGCTTTAATTTATGTTTGCGAAAAACCGTGAACTTAAGTCAACTCATGTTTATTTTCCATCTCTGTGATGAAAAGTGGAGAGAGAAAGGGTGCTGGAAGGTGTTTGACATGAAACACAGGAGAGAGAGAGAGGGAGAGAGAGCAAGAGAAAGAGAGGAACAAGGGGGACAGATGGGAGTGAGTAGGGAAGGAGAGAAAGAACTGTGAGTACCCAGACTAACTAAATCCAGATGAAATGACACAGAACGGAGGGAGGAGAGACGGAGGCTGAGAACAAGAAAGAAGAAAGAAAAACAGATGTAGAGGGAGGAGGGAAGTTGTGCCATTATGTGCCATACTTTGAAGAAGCCGGGGTAGTTTTAAAACTTTCTATTCCTGTCTTAATCTCTCAGCCTGCTTTGGCAGCGCGCCGGATGCTAACATTCAGATGATTTACTTGTGTGTTTGTGTTTGTATGTACACGTACTGGAGTCTTTTTGCAGTTAACTCCTTTTCTTGAGACGTAGCCTCGGTTTGACCACAGCGGCTGCCCAGGCAAGGCAGTCCTAACCCTGCAGAAAGAGATCTTAATTTCCCCTGACCTCCTCTGACACCGCCAGTCCCTCCCAGTTCAGTGAGAGGTCGGTGTGCGCATTGTATCGGAGTGTGACTGCGTGCGTGTGGTGCGGGGCTGTTATTGTGGGCGCGTGCAGGCACAGGTGGGTGGTGGTGCATGTGTGCGTGCAAGACTGTGGAATGTGTGTGTGTGTGTGTGTGTGTGTGTTGGGGTGGATGTGAGGTTCAGTGAAAGTGTATTTGTGTGTTTGTGTGTTTGTTTGTGGGTGTGCTTATGACTGACTCTGTTTGTGCATGTGTGTGTGTGTGCATGTGTGTGTATGTGTGTGTATGTGTGTGTATGTGTGTGTGTGTGTGTGTGTGTGTGTGTGTGTGTGAAGGGGGACTGTGGGTGGGTCCCTCAGTATCAAAATGCCTCCAGCTGTGAAACCTGACCAGCACATCTGGGTTTTGTCTGGGTCTCCGATCACACACTTCCTCCGTACAGGGAGTGGAAAATCTTTTGCAGAGCCGAAGTGAGTCAGGAAGTTAAACAAATGCCATCACTGACCGCCCCATCAGTCATTCCGTCAGATTTACGGAACCCCTGCGGTGGGGGAGCTCCTTGGGAGCAGTTTAGCATGTGCGGAGTCCTCTGAAGATGGAGAGCGAAGAAGACTGACTGTTACCAGCTGTCAGCTTTGCTTTATTCCTTTGAATGTCACATTATGAATTCCTGTCCATGGGTTTTCTCCTGTACTCCCTTCTGTTTTTATCTTTAATGTTTTGCAGTCTTCCATAGTATCACAAATTCCTTTGCTTTGTTTAAATGAGTTAGCTGGGGTTGGGTCTGTGTGTGTGTGTGTGTGTGTGTGTTTGTGTGCGTGAAGCATGAGTGTAGAAGTAGGTGTTTGTGTTTTTGAGGTGTGTTTGTGTGTACCTGTGTGGCACCCATGTGTGTGTTTGAGTTAGGGCATACACTGTGTGTGTGTGTGTCTGAATTTGATTATTATGTGTACTGTGTATTAATGTGTTCATGCATGTGCCAAATAAGTGTGTGTGATTGTGAGTGTATGTGTGAGTGTGTGTATGTGTGTGTGGGTGTGTGATTGTGAGTGTGTGTTTGAGTGTGTGTATGTGTGTGTGGGTGTGTGATTGTGAGTGTATGTGTGAGTGTGTGTGGGTGTGTGAGAGAGTCTCATACAAATGTCCTGAGCGAGTGCGCGTGTGTACGCACACGTATGCGCGCTTATTTATTAGTGTTCCCTCATGCAGTTTCGTCGTCTGTTCCCTGTTAGGGCGGGGGGTGAATTTCATTGCTCCTCTGTGTGTAGTCTCCATCCAGCCACTAGCTCAGGCCGGACCTTTTCAAGCTGCTGTTTGGAGCCCAGAGAGGTCAAGTGGATGCACCAAAAGTCTAAGTCCTTTTACATTTTCCCCCAAAGGAGAGTGGCTTGGCGAGAGCTGCTGTCTGATCCTACTGCAATAACAGTGAGATTTATTCAGTCTCCCTGGTGCCTGGCCAACATCACAGAGAAAAGGGAAAGGAAGAAAGAGAGCGAGAAAGAGAGCAAGAAAGAGAGTGAGAGACAGCCTTGTTTTTCTCATTTTTCACTTGCTCTCCTGCAACTTTTCTTTCTCTCTCTCTCTCTCTCTCTGTCTCTCCCTTGACACGTACCTCCACTCTCTCTACCACTTTAACTTGCTCCCTGCTCCAAGACAGATTTAGAAGAGCAATATACTATTTGTGGAATCAAGTTTTGCAAATTAAATCCGAAGCAGTTTAATCTTAGTGTTTATGGATGGAATCTGTATAACAAAAGTCTCTGTTCTAGCTTGACCACTCTCTGTATTGACCGCAAGACATGTTGAACGTTGCCACAAAACTCAAAGTAGAGGAACTTTGTTATGAAAAATGAGAAAAGTATAGTGAAACTGAACATTTTAATCTGCGGGCTTTTGGCGAGTAAAACATTCAAATGAGATGGGAGTTTGTATAAGCTACTCTGGCGCTGGGCAGCGTGCCAGGGGTGGTCCACGGCCCTGTTTTAATGAGCAGAATGTGTTGGATGTTTTCAGTATTGTTGCCGCTTCCTGGGGTTTGTAATCATGTGGGATAAGAAGCAGTCCAGCATGGTCAATTGTCCAATGGCATGTTGATCCAGCTCCTGCTGTCAGGACCCCCCCATCCTCCCTCCTCCCCCGCCCCCTCTCCTATTCCCTGCTCAGCCCCCGTTTCTGGTTCCCCACCCCTGTTTACCACCTCTATTTCTCCACTTCTGCAGGCTTCTGACTCCACGGCCCCCCACGCTGTGGTCCCAGGTTTTCATTTAAAAAAAAAAAAAAAAGAAGTAGTTTCAGGAAAAGGTTCAGGAATCTGAGTCACATGACAAACTCAGCACCTCACAGCCCCTTCTGTGCCCCCTGTCCCTCACACTCTTCTTCTTCTGTAAAATTATATTGGACAGAATCTATTGTGTGAGAGGCTTAAGAACCTCTGTGTGGCTGTGTGTGTATGTGTTTGAGTGTGTGTGTGTGTGTGTGTGTGTCTGTGTGTCTTTCATTGCCGTTACTACAGATATGAGTTGACTGCCTTACCTTGCAGAGGAAACAAGTTTATTAGGACCTAAGAGGCCATTTTGCAACAAAGAAGCATGCCGAAATGTCATATATCTGATGAAGCTATTCTTAGCGCCTTGAAATGTCGTTTTAAGACTTCAGACTACCCAGAATGGCCTTTAATCGCTTCAGTATGTTTCAGATATTCTTTAATGTCTTCCACATCTGAAAAAGGTTCGTGCTCCGGGTAGTTAAAATCGCACAGACATGTTGTTTTGTTTAGCAAATGACTTCACTGATGAGCAGATTTTAAGGGTGATGTGAAAATGGGTGAAAGTCATGCTGCCGTGGCGACGGCTAGCATGCAGACAGTATCGTGCGTGCCGAGTAATCTGTTAAGTGTGGGCAGCAGAACTCAGTGTCCGGTTAAAGACTGGAGACCCCACGCTGGGAGATTGCAATGTCTTATGTGCGATTTGACGCTCTGGATTGGGGTGTTGGTGAGGAAGAAAGAAGCGGAAAGAAAACAGAATTAAGGGGATAGAGAATAGTACAAAGGGAATAAACTTAAGTAAAACTGACAGTGGTGGAGGGAATGATAGGGGGAAAATATCTTCCTAATGGAGGTGTAATTACTGTTGTTTGGTTTATGGGTCTTGAGTTTAATTTCTATTTATATTTAGCCCCATTTAAAAGATTAGACTTGTAAAAACCTTGGCAACATTGAGACACTTCTATAAATCCAGGCAGCCTTGTTTTGTGTGTATGTGTATGTGTTTGTGTCTGTTTGTGTTTGAGGGAGAGTGGAGCCATTTGCTTCTCAGCAAGTAGTTTTTGTCATAATGTGTTCATGCAAGCAGACACACATGATTAAATTCTTTTTTTGTGTCCACATTTCATAAACACATTACAAAAGGACATACATTTTACAGATGCATGATGTTAGGATTTGACAAATCATATGCAATAGTGCAGCAATAAGTATAACAGTTGCATATAAAAAGAAAATGTTCAGCTTCCAGTCAAGGAAAGTGAAAGCAGCGCCTCCTCCACATAGAGCATGTGTGCCTTTGTGCTTGAGGGAAAGTGGAGCCGTTTGCTTCTCAGCAAGTAGTTTTTGTTCCCGTCTGTTCACGCAAACAGACACTGACACACGCGTGCACACACACCCGCACACATGCACAAACACAAACTGGATTTTGCTTTGAGCTTATGGAATCAGTGCAGCAGTAGCTTATCCAGAAATACCGAACACTCTCCTGAAATCTACTATCAGCTAATAATACGTATTTATTTAGGCCAGATTACAACCCCAATTAGTTAAGCTGCTGCGTTTCTCTCTATGGGAAAATGTAACAACGAAAAAAACATTTTTGGTACCACATGAAATCCGTAGCTCATTGTATAGTGAGTTAGGTAGGATGTAATGACGGCAGTCCTCAGGAAAGGATAAACCCTGTAAACCCTCTTCACTGGTGTGAAGCGCCCCCTGGTGTTACAAAGGATGCATTGCAGGTTTGACAGTGCACAATTAATGAGAGGAGAAAGATTTTTTAAAACTGATATTTTCCTGCACCATTTCAAAGTTACATATCATAGACTTTTGTGACATTTTCTATTGATCCTTAGAATACAGAAATATTCTGATGAATAACAGTGAATTTCTTCCAAACAGCTGCAATAAGTATGCTTAATAAGGTTGGTGCCTGAGACCTGGTGCATGTATTCATATAGTACATAAATAAACAGTTGGATTGTTAGACTGACTTCACCTTCTTTTGAGATTGTAACCCCATAACCTTTTCCCAGGGCAATTGAATGTGTGTTTTTTTGACTCGTGAAACATACAGTGGGGTCCTAAAGTCTGAGACCACTAATGGAACTGCTTCTATATTGCATTCTTTTATAATTTAACACAACATTTTTTCAGTATAAATTACATTAACAACTTGAGGGAAAAGCTGAATCTTTGAAAAATGTACATGAATTGTAGAATGTCTTTGTTTCTTTATGTCCCCCTTTTGCTTTAATGACAGCGTGCACTGGAGCTGGCATGGACTCCACAAGCTTGTGTAAATCCTGATGATCCATGTTATCCCATGGGCTTTAAGTGCACAAAACTTTCTACGCCTTTATTTCCAGGTTTACATGAAAAAAAATTCCAGTGTAGTCTTAGACTTTTGGACTCTTCTGTATAGTAGTTTAATGGATGCATGAATGTTTTTGCCGCTGGATGGGTGAATAAACATGCAGACTCAGAGCAGTGACTCAGAAGCTCTCTCTCTGTGTCCCTGTCCGTTTTGCAGAGCGGATCACCAGGCCGGGCCCCACTCCCGTCCTGAAGATCGCTCGGGACTTTGGAGAGGGATCCGTGGGGAAGAACACGTCGGTCTCAGTACGACGCCCCCCCGAGTCCTTCGTCCCTGTTGCCACTCCGGCCCCCGGCCCCAGGGATCCCTGTGAGTCCGGGTCGGGCCCTTGCGTGGGGCCCTCGGCCCCCAACGGGACAGCGCTGCTGTGGGGGGACCTCCGGCGGACTCTGTCCTTCGCCTGGGAGCTGCACGTCTACGGTACAGCGGGGCTCTTCCTGCTGCTGGCGGGCGGGGCCCTGCTGGGGCTGCTGCTGTCCCCAGGGCTGCACTGCCCCCACCGGGGCTGCCTGGCTCTGGCCAACGCCCTGCTGCTGCTGGCCGGGGCGCTGCGGGCTGCCCACTTCTTCATCGACCCCTACGGCTCCCGTGGCATCCTGCCCCACTCGGGCGTGGCGGCCCTGTACAACCTGCCGCTGGCCATGCTGCTCTGGGCCCAGGCGGTGCTGGGGCTGCTGGCGCTGAAGGGGGCGGGGATGGTGCTGCTGCCGCCAGGCCTACAGCGCCTCCCCCTGGCCGCCGTGCTGGCGGTGCTGCACTGCACGCTGATGCTGGCGGCCGACCTGCTGTCCCCGGCGCTGTCCCCGGCCGTGCTGGTGGTGGTCCAGACCCTGTCCCTCTCCTGGGGTCTGGGCCTCTGTCTGGGGTACCTGTTCTACGCCTTCCCGCGTCTGCGCCGCCCTCCGCCGCCCCCAAACTCGGAGGACCATGTGCCCCGCCAGGACTGGCAGGGGGCCCAGCGGGCGGGCCGGGTGCTGGGGAGGGTGCTGGCGGTGTGCGCGTGTCTGGGGGCGGTGTGCTGCGGGCTCCACGTCCACGCCACCCTATGGCTGTACGGGCTGCTGGGTGACTGGCGGCGCTTCAGCTGGGGCTGGTGGCTGGTGCAGTTCTGGGCCAGGCTGCTGGAGCTGGCCTGGGCCTTCTCGCTGCTGCTGCTGGCCTCCTGGGTGTTCTGGAGGCCTAGGGGCCGCAGGGGGGACATGGGCCTGGCCGAGGGGCGGATGGGGGCGGACCTGCCTTCCTCCTCCTCTTCCTCCACCTCCATGCAGAGGCACACCTGCTGGGCCAAGATCGTCCAGAGCCTCCGGGGCCGGCCGTGCCGGAAATCGGAAAGCAACGGCATTGGGGGAGGGGGTGCGGGGGAGCTCCCCAACAACTGGGCGGGGCAGGAGCGGCCGGGCGCCGACATCAGCAAGAGCCTGATCAGAAACCGCGACCCGCCCGCCGCGGCCTCGCGTGGCGCCAAGGAGAGCAACCGCGGGCGGAACCAGAAGGGCAGCGGGGGGACGGGAAGCGGCTCCATGGGGTCCCTGCTCAGGCTGCAGTCTCTCGGCCGGCCCCCGCAGCGCTCCCTCAGCTCCAGCCTAGAGCGCGCCAAGGAGTGGGCCCTGGAGAAGGAGTCCGTTCTTTCCCTCAACGACTTCGACCTGCGGCCCCCCTCCCCCATCGACCTGAGCCGCAGCATCGACGAGGCTCTGCACAGGGAGCATTTGCTGCGGGGGGGCAGCCTCTTCAGGCCCCTGGCCAGGCCTTCTTCGCCCCCCTCCCCGGGGCCGCGCCGCCCCCCGCTTTCCTCTTGGCCCCGACGCAGCAGTGACCCCCAGATCAACTTGTCGGACAGCGCAAGCAGCCTGTCCCAGCGACACTCAGACAGGACCGATGAGTCAGCCGCTCCACCAGGGGGCAGCGCAGCTGGCAAACAGGTGACTGCTCCTGCTACGCCCACTCATCTGGGCTGTAGGCTGGCCCCAGACAGCAACATTAGCATTCCCTCCTCTGTCTCGTGCCCCACCTCCCTTCGCCCAGCCCGATCCCCAATCCCTCTGTTCACCACCGGTGGGGAGGACACCAAACCGTTCTTGACGCCGGACTCGGAGACCGAAGTCGCAGCGCAGGATGTGGAAAAGGGACCCGGAAGCAGCTTCCTGGAGGTCAGCCGGCAGGAGGATTCTGCCAGTGTGAGCAGTGACATCATTGACCTCTGAACCCTTGGCTGTGACGTCATCACCATTCCAACCCTGCCAACCAGGGTGAGACCTTACAAACAAAACATGAGCTCAGAAAGACTCGAAACACAAAAAAAGATTAAATATGGACTGTAAAACAGCCAGACAAAGGAAATACATAAAAGGGCACATGCATCAACTCGTTCAAGGTATTTTAGGGTTTGCTTAATATTCGGAACCAGATCATTCCTCCAGCATTGTTAATATATGCAGTAATTAGCCTCACAGACTTCCTGCTGTTGGTTCAGTGCTTTGGGTTGTCTAGACACCAGCCTGGGGGTTCACACTTTTGCAGTGCTTTGCATATGCAGGACTGACTGTCCCAGGCCATGGCTTGGCCATTTCCCACCTACACCAAGGGCCCCACATCCAATGGACTGATTTCATGGCCGTAAAGACCCTGTTAATCCCCTGGAGAGCTATGAGCTTCAGCTATGACTTAACAGAGTGCAATACGAACCGACTGCATGTGGATTTCAACCATTTAATCCAAGAGGAAGCTTGTGGCTCTTTGATGATTCTGAGACAAGTCGTTAGGTTCCTCATCGCTGTGGAGCACTCCTGTCTCTCCTGTAGTCTGTATTATTTACATTGTGTCAGGGGGTGAGTTCAAGTGTATGATATGGAAGCCTTCAGGTGTGCTAATAAGCAGCTCCTGTGTTCCTGCGTAGAGCCCAGTGCAAGTGTGTGTGTGTGTGTGTGGAGCTCTATGTGCAAGTGTCTGTGTGTGGAGCTCTGTGTGACGCAGTGGCACTTTGCCACCTGTGTTCAACTCACACAGGTGTAGAGTACGCCACACTTTATGGAAGTGGAAAATAAAGTTAGTGCTTCTTCCCTGATTCCGTCCTGAAGACTGGGAAAAATTAATATTGAAAAAATGAACATATTATATATACATATATGCTCATGTATGTATTTATACAAGAGGTAGACAAAAAATTGAAACACCAAGTAATGTATAAATAGTTATTAGCTACGTACACATTGGGTCACCCTTTTGCCTTCAGAAGCCTCAGTCTCATTTGGAATGCTCGTATACAAGATTCAACTGTGTCCAGTGGGATATCTGACTGTTTTTCAAGGAAGTGGACCTCAACTTTCCATAATGGTTCAATGATGTTTAGATATGGTGATTATTCGTTCTGGTGTCCATGAGAACACTCTTGCAGCCATTCAGCAGAGTCTATGGGAGCATTATGGGATGGAATATGGGAATGGCTGAAGGAAGTGATTTTTGCTCCGTAAGGTGCACTTGGTCCATCACCGTGATGATCTGTCATATTAGTATGTAAACGTACATATTAGTGTTGATTTTAAAACTTCCTCTCCAGAAGAAACAAAGTGGCTGTTAGTACCAATATTAATAGAATACACATTTCAAAATACAAGTACATTTTCATCTGGTGTTTCCTTTATTTTGTCTGCATCTTGTATATAAATAAATAAATGTGTGTGTGTGTCTGTGTGTGCATGTGTGTATGTATGTACGTACTGTCTAGAGGACCTTGTAACCTTTGTTTGAGTACATCATATGGGTGTCTTTTTTTGTTTTTTAAACAATGAGTTATTTGGTTTTATTTTTGTGGCTTAGCAGTATTTGAACTGACAGGCTCTTCCTTTTAAATGTGATATTCATTCATTTCAAATGTATAGTGCCATACGTGATGGTCACCTTTGGTGGCTGTCACGGTGTAATTTTTTGAGATGAAATGGGGACAGTGACGCCATTGTCGTCCATGCTCGGAATCTAAAGCCGCAGGGCTGCAGTCTTTCTACGCTCAGGGGTTTTAAGATTCCCCCTCCTCTCCTTTGAAATACCAGGACTGTTTTTGCCTCCTCCCGGTGTGTCACAGACACAGCCAACGCACCTTTTGGCAGGTCCGTGAAACACACGTCGGTTAACACACAGGGAGCAGGTAAACACCGACGCAGAGAAACTGTCAATCTGTCAGCCTACACAGACATTGCTGCTTGTTGTCACCATGGCAGCATAGGTGCTACAACATCAACGCATCATAACGTTTCTTTACATCGTGAATAAGAGGCAGTGACTTCTCTGTTCTCAGCCAGAATTCTCACAGTGCATTCCACATTTTTCCTGGTTAATCAAACACAAAATAATCACTACCATAAACACTGTTAGCATGTAGTCTTTAACATTACTGCTTTAAGCATCCAACAGAAATAATATCAGGAAGGAAGTTACATTCTATTCAACAATGACATGGTAATAGTTCTTAATTAGCGCTCTGTATTTACAGGATACTGCATATCAGCATACATACACAGCTATAAGAGATTTAGCGACATAACATTTGGAGGGGAAGAAGCAAGAGAAGAATTACAGGGTCAAAACTGGAATTGTAGTTAGCTGTCTCCCATTATTGGTATATTAAATGCTGTCGGTTAATGAAAAAAAAAACTCTTTTATACAGGTGTACAAGTGAAATTAACATGGAGAGAGATCACAAAGTTTGCACATAAAAGCACTTTGTGCTTGTGAACAAACAGTTGAAGGACTCTAAAACTATTTTGCTATGTAATTATGGCATTTATAACAATTATGCATCTATAATTGCATATATTGTATATAATTATGACAAATCTTACTATTGTACTTTATAATACACTACAGCCCAAAGTGAAAATATTTTTAATAATGGAAGAAAAAGAAAAGGCAATAAGATATACTATTGTGTAAAATACTGTTATTTTTGACAAATCTGAAAGTATGAATATACTCTAAAAAAGAACAAACAATTATTTGCTGTGAATGACAATCTTGGGCAGCCGCTGCTCACTGTCTTTCCTGTTTTCAGTGTTTTTGTATTGAGAAGCGTATGAAAATATTGGGGGCACCACTGTGTTCCTGGTTTCCAGTAAAGTGTGTATTATATTACACCTGCGCACCTGGTGTCTGTAACGTGGGTATGACCCCAGGTGGACAGGTAAGGTACGTGTGCTGTGGAAGTAATCGGACACGCTAAATGTTTACATTCTGTGTCAGACTACATCAAACCTGCATGCATTTGTATTAACAAGCCACAGCTGCCCTGAAAGAAGTAATCTGAAGTGAAAACATCTGATCCAGTGGTGGCTGTTGAACTCAAAACAGGGGAGAAACAACTTTACCTTTATACCCATCATTATATCCAACCTGTTCCCACTTATCCTCCTTGATTATCAATCAAACAAGTAATTCACAGAGTAGCCTAATCAACACCAATTAATGAAATTAGATTAAAACATCCAAGGATATAACAAACGTAACATTAGTTTGCAAAGAACCGCAATTCTATTACAAAATGAAATCGGTAACCAGTTACTCCATTTCTGTTAGCTGATGTTGATTACTTCGTGAATAAATTGATTTATTGTTCACCAAGGAGGATGAAAGGGAACAGGCTGAAAGTAATGATAGGTTTGAAGGGAAAGTTTGTTCCTCCCGTGTTGAGCTCACCAGCTTCCAATGATCTGATCTGATCTGATCTCCTCCTTGAATTGACATCAGGTGGTCGGCTCTTCCTGGACTGGTGGGGCTTGCGTGGCCATTCCCCCGTGACATGGAGTGCCAGGATCCGTCGTATTGTGAACATGAGACACTGACCCCTCTCCTGTTTAAGGTGTCTTTGCTGTCTCCCTCCAGTGCTGTTACCTTTCTAGCCCTGTGAGAGTCATTTTTATCGCTCCGTTACTGTGGCGACGGAGGTTGCTATCTCCCGTTAGCCGTAGAGATCTTGACAACGCCACTCCTTCCGTCCAGACCGCTGTGCGCGTGCAGTACTGTGACGCATCTTCCTCGTCGCTCTGTGGAGGTTCGGACCTGAGGACTCTCTTATTCCGCCCCCCAGGACTTTGTGGTCCTTTTTCTCTCTCTCCTCTTCAGGTGTATTTTTGTGCATATCTGATTTCAAATAAACATGTGGAATCTGAAACTCCAACAAGTTATCTCCTTTCTTGAATGGATTTGCGATCACTGCATTCTTCTGCGTGAATATTTTAACTCATGTTTTCTTAAGGGTTTGCGCGGAAATATAGCAAAAAATGAAGTAATGGAAGAACCATTGTGTAGTCTATAGCTTAGTGTGAACATTTATTGAAATGTGGATAATCAATGATACATTTTAATATTATAAAATGCTATAAGTCTCATTTCAGTAACATACTGTATTAAATGAAGAACTTTCAGAACACAAATGTCTTGCAAATCATAGTTTCATGCACACCTCAATATTGTCAGTTCAGGCCTGTTGTTGGCCTTCTGTGACCAGGTTAAAGTTTGTCTCTGAGTGCATTGTTAACATAACAGCATTTTAATCAGTATTCATTATTTTAAACACCAGGGCTTTACTTAAAAACAGCACAAAGAAATCATTGGTACATTTACTAAAATGTCAGTGAGTTACATTTGCAGTTGACAAGTTTGAGTGCAACACCACCTGAACCAGATCGTATGCATGCCAGACTAAATCTCTGTCCGGAAGCGAAGTGTAGTATGTGTCATCTTCTTCTGGTACTCTTTGTCAAACTGTTCATTTTGAGACACGGTGAAGTGACTCTTCCAGTCCCCAACCTTCCCTGATTGGTAGAAACAGAATGGAAAGAAAGACAGAGAAAAAAGGTGGATTGGCTTCAGTGGATTAATTTGCAAAAGACTTATTCATGATTTTATCCTCTTCTTATCCCCAGTTTGGAACTCTCCTTTTTAACGAGGAGGAAAGAATGGGTCCCCTCTCCCTTATCTACCAACCCTTTCGCATAAATGGAGAGATCTTGAAGTCCATGTATTTGTCCGTAGAGTAGTTTGTCATGCTGTTCTTCTTCATGGCATCAAACCCAACTCCTTCTATCACTTTACATCTCTCCTCCTCAGTCAGGGACAAGCCCAGAAATGAGCACACACGGTCCAGCTCACGACCCCTGTCCTGCAGGACACACACAAAAAAAATGTTCTTTATTCTGATACAGATGTTGATGTTGACCACATTATTTTATCTTGTCTACTACAGCTTTCATGTTGTCTCACCTCTTAGAATCTGTATCTTAACATCTATGACTGGGGGCCTCTGTATGACTCATGTGGTAAAACATTTGCAGGAAGCAGATGTTAGCCCTGTAACTGAGGTTTCAAACCCAAACCACGCCAATGCTGGTTATGGCTTGAGTTCTGCATTGGCAAGGCAATAATTGGCTCAGCCTTGCCGGAGAATTGTAGGTGACAAGCCGGTTAAGTTCATTTGTCTTATCGCCCTCTAGTGGCCACTCCTGGTTGGTTGCCTACATGCCTGTCGATGCAGAGATTGATGATATAGATGACTTCTTCATCCTCTGAGGACATAAGCAGCCTAAAACTGGTAGTGTATCTGTGGTGTGGAAGGAAGTGGGGGCTGGTCAACGCATGAATCAGATTAGTCATGTGTCATGGACCCACCCCTTGAGTTGGTGGGAGCAGGTTGCCGCAGTGGACTAAATGGTTCAACTGCGGGCAGGGTGGGGAAAAAATTGCTCCCCCTCCAAAAATGAATAGAAACAAAAAAAAATCCACAATAACTAGAACCTTTCTCCACTGTAACGTTTACCTCTGCCAGATCTTCATACATCAGGTAGAGGATTTTGGGGTTGGTTTGCTTTTTCTCCCACCACCCTTTCACATGGTCATACCAGGAGCCGAAGACCACTGGGGAACCAAGGAGAGTTTGATCATTAGGGAAGTGTTGTACTACCCACTCCACACTCATATAAAGACACAATCTCACTCAGTCTGTAAAGATGCTTTGGAAAAAATGTAGGATGGGTTTCAGTCTTTTCTTGGATTATGATTGGTTAGGGGTCCTTGCAATAATGCCTCAGGAGCCAATAGACTCCCACTTCCCTGTGAGAGATGTGCCTCTTGTCGAATCAGAGCTGGCCATTCTGAGGCACTGTGTGACCATAAGAGTTTGAAAAAAAAATCAATGGTTTGTAGAATTTGCGTTGGAAGAGTGCATTCTTTTTTTAAATACATTTTTGTCTGCAACTATATGACAGAATTGTGTTACAAAATGTAAAAGATTAGACTCTCATAACTGGGTTTTTCATTAAAAATCACATTTTCAATGAAAATGAAAACTTTTCATATCTAATGACTGACCACAGTCTTTACTTGAACACAAAACATTTTTATTTTATTAAGTTACCCTAATATTAAACAATACATTTGACTTCTGTGACATCAACTACTTTTTTTGTTCTTAATTAATATTTTTAAGGTCATGTTTTATGCAAATGAAGGTTTAGTTTGGGGGGGGGGGGCTGACTCCCCATGACCATTAATATGCTACACCCAGGGTACACGTTCATGGTGGGTGGTGTTTCCCTCCATGCGCTATATAAATACCATCCATTATAACTATGATCATGATTATAATTATTACAATCATTATTATTGCTCACTCCCACACTCACTCTTTCCCTCCTGGAATCTCTGCAGGAAACTGGGCCAGTCTCCCGGCTCCGGCTGTCCCATGTTCATGCGGTCAAAGTGAAAGAAGGACACAACGTTGTCCTTAGCATTGCGGGCCACATAGATGATCTGTAGAGAGAAGACATGTATATGACATAGACAGAAATCACATTAAAAATATGTACCAGTTCATTAGACAGACATTCAGAAAGAGTGAGGGTTATTGACCACAGTATTAGTTATTAAGGTCAGCTTACCCCTCCTTCACGCTAAAGCACTTTGTGATAATGAAAATGCTATATATATATATATATATATATATATATATATATATATATACACACACACAGTACCAGTGAAAAGTTTGGACACACTTTCTCATTCAAGTAAATGGGAAAGTGTGTCCAAACTTTTGACTGGTACTGTATATATAATGAGAAAATGCACAAAAAACAGTCCAGAACTAGGACCAATCAACAACATTGAGGATTAGTTGAAAGTACTGATTGGAATACTCTTTCAAATATTATTTTCTTAACACAGCAATGCAGGTCAAGCAAGGAAATATAGAATTAAGGAAAACAAACAAAGTATAGGCCAGAGAAGCATACTTACACAGACAGTTAATGACATGGGAAATGTTGAAGCAAGAGAAGAGTAAAGCAGTACGTACCCTACAATTTTGTTCCCAGAAGGATTTTGGCACAAACTGCACTGGGAGATGGGTCTTAATCAGGCGTGGAGACGAGGGCATCTTGTCTGCTGCCTCTACACCTGTGTGGGGTGAGGTAGTGCACAGCTCTCATGAAAACAAAAATAATATTCTGTGCAGAATATTTTCCTCCAAATCAAATATCCTTTTTGCCTAGTGATTTAGGCCTATTTTACGTATTGTGCGGAGGTTCTAACCTGATTGTTATCTCTTTAGCATCACATTTCAGAGGTAAAGAGATGTAGTAAATGAAAGTGCAACAGTAGTACCTGATTAGCTGTCTATGTTTTTATTAAATGACAAACAGGCAGCTACATTACTGCTTTGGAATAAAAACATGTGAGTCATATTCACTTCCATTGCTAATGGTGGCGTCTCTCTGACCTGAGGGCTGTCCTGGAGCAGTGAACTCCAGGAACGGGACTCTCTCAGAGATGGGCATGGTGGACCCACGCTCTGGGGAGGACTTCCCAAAATACAGGAGGTCCAACATGTGAGACACCCAGGTAGTACCTGAGGGAGATGGAGGGATGTAAATATGTACACATCTAATCTGTGCTGAAATGCGCAGATATCACATACAGAATCAGAATCACATGCAAATGATTGGGGTAGACATGTATCACCCTATTGAAGGCAGGCAGACATAATGAGAGAGATGAGCAGACTGACAGACCCGCTTTGGGATACGTCGCTATGACGATATCATCAGGTCTTGCTTGGAAGTTCTGCACATTCTCCCAGTTGTCAGTGAAGTAAGTAATCATGGACACACCATGGAAATCAAACAGCTCTGGACGAGGGGGCAGTTCCATCTGAGAGAAACACTTTGACACTTTGATACAATGGCTAAAAGGCAATGAATCTTCCTTTCTGTGAATTATTCACTATATTAATGGTCATAAATGAATGAGTGCCCTTTCTAAAACAAATGAGAACGCAAAATGTCACTGCTCAGAATGACCAGTCTGTAATCGACTTAAAATCCAGATTTAAGAATATAAGAATGCAAAAGAATGAAAGCACTTAATTCAGTCCAACAACTATTTCAACATTTTCAGGCCAAAGACGCCTTGGCTGATGGAGACGGCGGAGGGACCCGTTTTACATATCGTATGAAATCGTGTTGCTTATTAAACCGGGCGTACAATAATTTGTAGGGCGGCCCTATAGTGCCATGTATAAAAGTACTTTGTAATGGTGCATACAATGCTAAGCTGTTAAAATAATAAATATTGACAGATTCATATTTTTATAGAACTAAGGATCACGGACCCCCTGCTGAAGATCTCAGAGGAAGTATCCAGCACTGGACTTTAACATTCCAGAGGTCTCTGTCTCTACTTTATGAGTTGGCAAGCTTTTCCAAGCATTGACAGCTCTGTGTGTTAAACAGTGTTTACCCTTAACTAAATTTCTTTTGTGCCCCTTGACCGACTGACAGAACACCTGACACATGAAAAATGTTGCATCACATTCAACCAAAATGGTCGGCTTTCACATGTTTGTTATTGTTGAGCATGCTGATGTTGGAAGTCATACAGAATTCCAGCTCGTGGTAAATCATTGCTTCTCTTAATTGATTCGAGTTAATTACTCTAGAATCATTCAGCCGATATAATGCTGCGTTCGCGTGCTCCCCAGTATTTTCTTTTCTTGTGGTTATGATAATCCTATCATATCATACACTTTGCGCACCTTGTATCAAACTAGGACAGCGCAAACTACATATACGTCAACAAGGAACTCTTTTTATAATTCCTCACTTTTACGTACACGTTGCTTGTAGTGAACACATATACGCACCTAAAATGTATGAACAAAGAAAACGCAACAGGTATCAGATACAGGTTTTACTTTTTCCTCAAGATTACATTTACTGGTTGAACTACACTTGGTGAAAATACACACACTGTAATGAATCGTTCATGTAACATAGTAATAATATTAGACCATCGTCCGCCTAAATTGCTCTTTCTCCTGTGTATTCACGAAGAAGGCTGAACAGTGTGAAGTTACCTCGAATTCGTTTCTGATGTCACTCTTTTCCACGACTGACAAATGAAGTGACAAGCGAGCTACTCTCCAAGACTGCGGTCAGTGCCACTGTTCATATGTAGCAATGCCGCCTAATATATGAGTGGTGCTTTGCTGCCAAGTCAATGATCAATTCGCGCACAACTTTGGACTGAATGAGCAGGAGGGACTAAAACAGGAAGTGGCCATTTCTATCGAGGAAACTAAGCTGAAACATTGCGTGTTGGTTGCTTGTTCTGTCGTAAATCTAACAATGAACCATGTTACAGTATGATTCGTAACTCTCTAGCTACAATAGAACGTTTCGCACAAGAAACCGATGGGATTGAACCAAATAATACTTACCACTGAATCACTTTATGATTATCGTGCACACTCATAAGTAAGTGGTTGTACGTTTTTATCCAAAACAATTGAGTTATGGAAGAACCATTGTGTAGTCTACAGCTTAGTGTGAACATTTGTTGAAATGTGGATAATCGATGACACATTTTAATATTATAAAATTCTACAAGTCTCATTTCAGTAACATACTGTATTAAATGAAGAACTTTCAGAACACAAATGTCTTGCAAATCATAATTTCACGCACACCTCAATATTGTCAGTTCAGGCCTGTTGTTGGCCTTCTGTGACCAGGTTAAAGTTTGTCTCTGAGTGCATTGTTAACATAACAGAATTTTAATCAGTATTCATTATTTTAAACACCAGGGCTTTACTTAAAAACAGCACAAAGAATTCATTGGTACATTTACAAAAATGTAAGTGAGTTACATTTGCAGTTGGCCATCAGGTCTTTGTGCAGCACCACTTGAACCAGATCACAGCTGGAGTTTTGGCTGATGGACACCTGACTAAATCTCTGTTCGGAAGCGAAGTGTAGTATATGTCATCTTCTTCTGGTACTCTTTGTCAAACTGTTCATTTTGAGACACGGTGAAGTGATTCTTCCAATCCCCAACCTTCCCTGATTGGTAGAAACAGAACAGATAAAAAGACAGAAAGAATAGGGAGGATTTGTATCTTTGGATTCACTTGCAACAGAAAAATCCATAATTCTATCCATATTTTCTTTTTATACTCCAATTTGGAACTCTCCCTGTCAACAAGGAGGCAAGAATGGGTCCCCTCTCCCTTATCTACCAACCTTTACGCATGAATGGAGAGATCTTGAAGTCTAAGATTTTGACAGTGGAGTAGTTTGTCATGCTGTTCTTCTTCATGGCATCAAACCCAACCCCTTCTATCACCTTACATCTCTCCTCCTCAGTCAGGGACAAGCCCAGGAACGAGCACACACGGTCCAGCTCAAGGCCCATGTCCTGCAGGACACACAAAGTGAACAAAAAATGTGTCCCAAAACAGTACACATTATATACTGTATGGCTTCTAATGCTGCTCTTTATTTTGATGTTGATAATAGTGTCAAACATATTGTTTTAACTACGACAGCTTTTGTGCTGTCCCATCTCTTGAGCCTGTGCTGTCTGTATCTTTTAACTGCCATGACAGGGGGCCTCTGGGTGTTTTTTATGTAGCAAGACATTGAGTGCGGCAGCAGATGTTAGCCCTGTAACTGAGGTTTCAAACCCAAGCCACACCAATACTGGTTATGGCTTGAGATCCACATTGGCGAGGCAACAATTGGCTCAGCCTTGCTGGGGAATTATTGGTGACAAGCTGGTTAAGTTCATTTGTCTTATCGCCCTCTAGTGGTCACTCCTGGTTGGTTGCCTGCGTGCCTGTCGATGCACAACTGAGGATGTAGCTGACTTCTTCATCCTCTTCTTCATCCTTTGAGGACATAAGCAGCCTAAAACTGGTGCTGTATCTGTGGTGTGGAAGGAGGTGGGGGCTGGTCAACACATGAATCAGATTAGTCATGTGTCATGGCACCCTCCTCCTGGGTTGGTGGGAGCAGGTTGCCACAGTGGACTAAATAGTTCATCCTTCCCCTCTAAAAAAAACTAGTAAAAAAGAAAAAAATACCTCCATGACTGGGACTTTCACCACTGTAATGTTTACCTCTGCCAGATCTTCATACATCAGGTAGAGGATTTTGGGGTTGGTTTGCTTTTTCTCCCACCACCCTTTCACATGGTCATACCAGGAGCCGAAGACCACTGGGGAACCAAGGAGGAGAGTTTGATCATTAGGGAAGTGTTGTACTACCCACTCCACACTCATATAAAGACACAATCTCACTCAGTCTGTAAAGGCACTTTGGAAAAAATGTAAGATGGGTTTAAGTCTTTTCTTGGATTACGACTGGTTAGGGTTCCTTGCAATAATGCCTCAGGAGCCAATAGACTCCCACTTCCCTGTGAGAG
>JAFBMS010001021.1:0-50248 GCA_019788955.1 Albula glossodonta
GGGCCATTTTCCACAGACTGGCCCCCGGCCGCCAGCCCCCTGCAGCCAGCATGCCACGCAGGACATGTGCGGAAGGACGGGGGCCCCCCGGGGCCACGGTAGGCATGACCTGAGACGACATCATGACCTGCTATCAAAAACAAAGCTGTGTAATCTCTGTTCTTCCAGCCGGCCTAGCATAGTCTTTATGGAGAAAGCCAATTTCGTGGACAATTGGTAGGTGGACTGATGTCATCTCCAGCAAATGTTCCCAAAATCAGGACCCATGAGAGATGGTAAAACCATGACACTGTACAAACAAAAAACATTGTTTTCTGGATTATTCCATATCAATATATACTTGCACAGAACTAGTCACATTGTATGTTTTCTTATGCTGACATAATTTAAAACATTTGAATGTCATGAATGTTTGGGAACCAGAAACAGGACCCTTAAATTTGTCTTCCAACAATACCTACACTCCACCACAATACATGTTTACGAGATTTATTTTATCCTAGTTTACCATTTTGACTGCTGATTCAACTGAAGTTTAAATACAATTTTTATGGATGATGGGTGGAATTCTTTAGAAAAAAAAAGTTTGCATACCTGACAATGTTGACCACAGGTGCTGCAGTCATGCAAGTGCCTTGTATCTACATTTATTACTGTATTACATCACTAAATTATGCAATAAAAGGTGCAAACGCACCAAGCGACACAGTGTTCTTTATGTTCATTATTGTTTCATTATTGATGATGGTTGGAGAATGTATGGTGTCTCTGTTTTAATGGCCACATTTATTGCAGGTTGGTTGTGGAGTTGTAGGTTTTTGGTCCTGTTTATGTAGAAGGCTATGGGCATGCTTTCACAGTTCCCCCCTGCTTCGCTGACTCGTTCAGTTGACCGTGTGTACAAAGGGACAGGGAGTCAGATCTCAGCGTGGATAAATAGAAGGTGCTGTTCCCTCCGAGAGTCAAACGAGGCGGCATCATATGAACAGGTGGACCACAGGAACGGACTGGTGGGCGGCGTGAAACCGAGAAGCCGGGTAAATAAAGAATGAACAAAACCAGCACTGAAAGCTTAGACGGGAGGCCCCCGCGAGGGCCCAGACGTGCTGAGGCAGACAGATGTGATGTAATCGGAGTAAGACGGACTGGGATATATCAGTGCGCTGGACCGGCGGGGCTGTCTGAAATAGAGCGGTGTAGGGTTCACGGGCGGGATCTACGCATTATCGTAGGAGGAAGGTGGAAATGTGGTTAAGCACAGGGCTAGGCCTCGGTGGGGCGCGGATGCTGCTGTGCAAGAGCGTGGAATAATAGCTCTACCTGCAGACGGAGTACTTCTCAGTTGTAGGAAATGTATTGATCCTAAGCACATCGATCCATAGCATTGATTCATTTTGCATTGTATCAATGCTAATCTCAACATGTTTAAAAAAATTTGAAGTTCAATCTATTGTATAACAGAACACATGGATACCCCATGGTCTCATTTTTTTTATAAAAAATGTGAAGCTCTTGCAACATACAGAGCATTAACACATTACAATGTTCTGAGTTTCAGAGTTTGTCACAATCATTTACGGAGTGTTTATCTATGTTTGGCATAGCAAAGCTGTCTATAACGATACAGTTCAATAACGATTTAAGGGATTCATAATGATTTTAATACATACAGTATATAAGCACTGCACCAAGGTAATATATCCAGATAGAATGACTGAGAAAATGTCCTAGCAGCCAAAGCATTCTTCAGTTTTAAAACTGCCTAAACAGGCAATCACCAAATGACTGAGAAGATATTCTTAGTGATGATTCATGTTTTAATTTGAAAAAAAAATCTTGAACAGACAAAACAACTTGAATTTTGGACATTCAGATTGTCTAGACGTCTACTCCACTGGATTACCTACTGGAAACCTTTGCCTTTTTAACTTGAGTTAAAAAGGCAAAGGTTTTTTGCTCAAAAATAATCAAATGCACAGTACTGAGGTTGACCTCACTGGTCTCCAAATGTTAATCTGTGCTACTAAATGCCCTCTTTATATTCAGCAAACAGCAGCTAATGTCTTATATAATGGGAAATAATCCAGCATAAAATTGGATAACTATTCCTCTATGAATTTAACATTTAAAATCAGAGCAAATGGAAACTAGCACACAAGTACTTGCGTCAGAAAGAGGCAGCACAAATACACTGAGTTACAGTCCATTTCTGTATTTCCTGTTTTTCCCATTTTCTAGAATGTCACAGAATTATACGTAGTAATCATCACTGACATGTGAACAGCATTCATACGTAGAGAAATTACCCTCTCCCCACAAAAAACACCACTCAAAAACACATACAGTTACTTCCGATTATTCACCACCTTGTGTGGGAGGGGCCTCCATTGAAGACGGTGAGTCAAGCAAAATAAGCCATTGACCAAAAACACAATGCTGGCTAAAACCGGGTAGAACACATTAGACAGCATGGAACTCATTTCACAATCCATTACTAGAAATGAGATTGTAAACTAAAATGTGTTTTTAAGTGAAAAATACATTAATCACATGCAAAGACATATGTTCTCTGTAGGTTAAAGAATGAGCAAAAAAATGGAAACTTATTTGAACAACAAATTTGTTTAAGGTTAAGTAATGCCCAGGGCACTGAAAAACCTTCCATTTAAACATTTAATAATTAACTTAAACTAAGGAAGTAATGTTTATGGCACTAAAAGAATTCCAATTCAAATATGGAACTCTGCTAGAACAAAATGTACAGTAATGTCCAGGACGTTAAAAAAAATGTTTTGCTCACACAATTAACACCAGAGGGAAGTGAAGTTCAGAAAACTGACCTGGTTAATATGACATTGGGTTGACCAGTGATTTTGTATTTCAGGGTTCTGCATCTATAGAGTTCTACCATATATAGATATTATTGGCCTTTTTTACAGCTACAGCACAATGTGTTGATCCTCAGAGATAAGTCAATATAGTTATTTGTGCTCTATATATATATATATATATATATATATAGGAATAAAGTAAATGTCTACATTTAGACTGTTTATTATTAAACAATAGTTTTTCCATGGCTGAGTCACAAAAACCTCACTGGCACGAGGCTGAGATGTGCATTGATCTCTTTTTGACTGTTTTAAATGTACATGTACATTTGTCCATGAATAGCATATGGAGATCTTTTTTTTAAAAAAAAAAAAAAAAAAAAGCATGCCCACAGAGGGGGAACTCTCATGACGTGTTTAAGCCTATTGAGCGTGCTCAGGATTGAATGCCAGCGATTCCTAGAGCTGAGATGTTTGTTACGGAGTACCTTGTTCTGTTGACGCTGCATTTAGATTTAATTTATTCATTTAAGTCTATTTTTACAGCGGACTTGGAAGGCCAAGTCAAATGCTGTAGCCCGTCTCATCTCTGCAATGTCCCTATCAATCCAGGAGGGCGCAGACAAGTATGAAAAGAAGTATCACTAGATAGTCACCGCTTCCTTTCCATCCATTTTTCACCATACGCTTCATACACAGTGGGCTCAGGCAGACTACAGGGGCCTGATAGGGCAGAGAAGACACTCCCGTGTAATGAAACTAGGATAATGCCACTGACCGAATCCCTCCCTCCCACATGTCACTTACTGCCTGGTTACAGATCTTAAATAGGCCTTTTTATGACAGTATCACAGAAATCAATGACCAGCCAGTACCAAACTAGTCCCTTGCCCTGACCCTAAGGCCAACCCTTCTTACAATGTGAGATCAGGCAAGTCAGGTCTTGTCAAGATTGTAGGGCCATATACATAGCAGACACACATACGCTTGTCTTTGAAACGGCAAGACAGTTGACTGGTGCAGGAAAGCAAACATTATTCCCAGAAGCCTTCATTATTAATTTACCCACATGTTCTTTGATTGGCATGATACAGTAATTACAGTGCTTGGCAGCTCTACACAACAAAGCTTGGAGTGCCCTCTTGTGGATTTTAAGTACACTATTAAGTAAAACGCAAACAAGTATGTATTGAAGAACATCATATTTGTTGTGTCATTGAGTTGTTTTCTTGTGGCCTTAATTGCCCTCCACAGCACGGTTTAATTTACTTTAAATGTGAAGGTATTCACTAATCACCACGTTATGACGTTAAGCTTAAGTTTATTCATAAGAGTTCAACAAAGGGTATTTTAGGAGAGAAAGCACATGGAATGGGGAATTATGTATTCTGTTGTAATTTATATCATGAAACAAACTGAAATAATCTCAGTGTCGTGTTAATCTAAGACGAGAGCTATACCTCAGCCAGATCTGAGTATTGCAGCGTAAACCAATTCACCTACTTGCAGAAAACCTTGTGTCACTCTGCCCTCTCCCAGCCCACTGAACTACTGAACCAGAAATGTACGAGACTTAAATAGAAACCTACATAGCCTCCTTTTACCATACATAAAGGTTCCAGTGAAGTGTGATTTATTGGAGAGTAAAAACTGAGGAGACTCAAACTGTATGGCCGAAATACCTCACATACAGTATATCTTATGTCACCTCTTAACCCATCACTCAGAGAAAAAACTACTCTCAGCCCCATGTGCTCCTTATACAGTCGCCTGCAAATGAGGACCTGATGAAACTAAATGTATAGTGTGTTTTAGCTAAACACATCAATAGGCTTCACTGTGGAAGGAGAGCTTGGGTTGTGACGCTTTTAAAGCTCACTGCATGATCTGAACCATGGCACAGCAGTCTCTTCATATTAATAAATTAATAAAAGGCCAGTATCCAATCTTAGTCATTTTAAGAGAATTTGCTTTTCAGTCAAAACAAACTTTTGTCTTTAAAGACATATGCTATTCTGTTTTAGAATGCAAAAGTACAAATTCCAGAGGGCATGTCTGCTTGTCGGCAGTAAGAGAGAACATACTCAAAAGAAATAAACTGAAATGTAAGGTCTGCTTTGACTGAATTGAATATGCCCTTAAAGAGACTGAAGTGCACTTGAGTGGGTCAGGGCCCAAACCGCAGTGACAGTGGGGTGACGTGACCGGGACGTGTCCGTGCCTGAGGGAATGGGAGGAATGTTGCCTCTCAGCAGGGGGCGGACTGCGTTTGAGGCCGGGGGGTGGCATAGCACGGGCTAATGACTGGCCAGATAACCAGAGCGTGAAACCTGGGATCCGGCCTCCCACGATGCTGTTGCTTAAGTTTGTAGTTACCATGCTGAGGCTGGGCCTGGCTCAGGTCTGGAACCATCGCTGCCGGAAGACCTCTCATGACACCAGTACCCTTAGAAAACAGATTTTTCCTGTTTGCTTGCAGGGCAAGAGTTAGTGCCCAGCAGGAAAGTAAAAACTAAATAGCCATTATATTTTTAGGTGTGCATGGAGGGGCACTAAAAGATACCATTATGGTGTCCATCAAGTTGGAGAGTAAAGGGAGGGGGTGGGAAAGAGAGGCAGACCTTCATTCACAAAAACTGGTGTATTAACTCAAAATTCCCACTGGTATTCCAAAATTCCCATTCCTTGGGATTTCTTTAAAGAAAAATCATCCCAATTTGGGGTTCTTTCTCAAAGAATGAAAATAAATATCCCACATTGGGGCAGTTCTTGAATGAACTTAAATAAAATGCTGACTCAAGTTAATATACTTATCCTTTCAGTTGGGACAGAGCAATACCAAATTATCAGGCACAATGCTCCTAACCTTACCACTCTTAATTCCCAACTGAAACTCACCCTGCACACAGGCATGCCTATATACCCTGAGGCTAATTAGACACAGGTGGCCTAATTTAGACATCTGTTAACCAATTAAGGTGGCTCCACCCACCAGCCTCAACACAAAAACCAGAAATTGACTTCTGAAATGGAACACCATCTACCACAGTGGTGTCAAACTCAGGTCCTGGAGGGCTAGTTCCTGGTGTGTTTCTGCACTTAATTGATTTACTTAAGTTATATCACTGATTAGCCATAGAGTCCACACATCTGGTTTCCAAGGCCTAAAATGGCTGCTGATTGAAGGAAACAATAAAAACCTGCAAATGCTGCAACCCTCCAGGACTGGAGTTTGACATCTCTGATCTACTCCCTGATAACTGCATTGTGTCAGCATCAATGGAGACAAGTAAACAAGGATACTCTCAATTTACGTGTTTTCAAATGTACTTGAGTATCACTGTAAATCAGAGCCAACCATGGACATTTGAAATGACCTTCATAATACCCATTCTCTTGTATTAAGCTGTACAAACAATCAAGGGTGAAAAAAATGTAAAATTTTATTTGTGAAATGAAATAAAATGTTATTCTTGAAATACATTTCTGAAGCCGGTTAATGAACCTTTGTCTCTGTAAACCCAGAGATTATATGTAATTTGCGAAGAATAAACATCCTTGCAAGTATTTATGACTTCCATTACACTACACAAGGGTTTGCTCTTCAGTCTAATAAAGAACAAAAGTAACAGATAACTCTGTAGCAGAGGATGCTCCACAATTGTGGAATTGTCAGGAAAAGCATAAAAAAATACAATCAGAGAGTATGTCCATCATTCATTGACTCATAATGAATGGATGTGTGTTCTATATAGCTTGCACATCGTCCTTAATGAGTTCAGTGGTTCATGTTTTGCTAATTCCTATCTCCCAATTCTTTTTCTCCCAATCTCGAATTTCCTATCATTTTTATAAGGATACTTTATCAGTACTGCACCCTGCTTAATTTTCAGGAGACTGTAGAGGTCTTTGCCACAGTCCATTCAGTACCAGACAAGTGGGCTGTGTCACACACTGAATTCCCACATATCAGTACATTTATTTTGTGATTAGCACTGGAAGAAAACTGAATCTAACTCCAAACCTAGGTCACATATTTGCTTTGAAATATTTACTACTCTTCAGACTGCAGTAAAATACCTATAGATTACAGAATATTTGACTATTTCTTGTGCTGGTTCACAGTCTTCACTTTCAGTGTTAATTCAACTCTAAAAGAGCTTATATTCGTACATAACGGATAATATGTACCCTACCAGAGTTGATTTAACACTGAACATTTTACTCCATTCATAACATGTTTAAAATTTTCAGTCAGTCTTTAGAGTTAAAATATTCACACGCTTACTTGACTGAGGTCTGGCTTGCACAGAACTCATTATTCGTGGATGCGAGTTTCGGCTTGACGTCACAGGCAGTATTGATTGTACAGAAAACAGTAATTGTCCCCATAATTGCAGTAGATCCGAAAGCTCTGAAGGGGGTGGGGTGTCCTCAATGGCCTGGTAAATATAGAGTGCTTAAAGGAGTTTAGAGTGTTGGGGGGTTTGGAGGGTGGGGGTTCTGATAAATCTTGCCACCAGCTGCAGCTGACCTATAATGGAGACTGCCACCCACAGCGTAATAAATCCTAAGTCCCAGATCAGTCGTTGCGGTCTGCACCTGCATTAGGCCTTTGGGGGGTTGCTGAGGAGTAGATGAATGTGGGAGGTTTTCCATAGGCAGATTGATTAGCTACTACACCTACAGTTGTACATTATTTGCCTTCTACGCAATCTCTCCCTCTCCTGCTCTCTCATTCCCTCTCTCTTTCTCGCCTCCCCTCTTTCTTTCTATCCAGAATCTCTGATTTGCTCCAACCCCAAGGCTCTGATAATTTCTTGGCTAAGATGCCTGTTGTGCTTTTCACAGTACACCCGTTTCTCACATACTCAGGGGGTCCGTGCTCACAGCTATAGTGGGGGGTTTGGGAGAGGGGGTGGGGCAAGTCATGGTGATTTTGGGCAGGGCCCCTCCCTGGGAGCCATACAGCTCCACTGTGCGTTCTGGCAGGGTGCTACAGGGTGTGAGGTGACTGGGAGGGGAGGGAACCAGGAGAAGATTGTCGAGCTCTGTGACGGGACAGGAATGGATCAGTCCACGGTCAGGGATGTCCACATCAATTTCGGTCTTGCAGAGCATATGGGAATGGAAGAGCTGTTGATGCAGGTAGCACGGAAGTCTAGACAAGGGCTGCAGAAGACCATTGTTTGGACAATGGGGTAGGCAGATCTCTTCCCACAGACACCCCAACACTTCCTGTCTTCCCTTGTCATGTGACTGGGGAGCTGAGGCCTGAGCGCATCTGCCATTGTGGCTTGCCTCTCTAGGAAGTGCTACTTTACTCTTGCTGCAACCTACGCCCTCTGTTGGCTGTTGCTTCAGCTTCTGTGAGTAAGCTCTCTGATGGATAGGGCCCCTTAGGGCTGACTTCAGCATCTGTGTGGGACTGTGGCTTCTTGGATAGCCCTGGGGTTGGGTAATTGTGATTTCTAGCTCGATTGTCACAAGATCATCCCTCCCTTGGGCAGCGCCTCCAGTGCAATTGTGCTTACATTCATTCTTCAGGTCAACCAGGCACAGTGGATAATGCTTTTCACTGATTGGCTGCAGCAAGTGCCCATCCACAGCTCCTGTCCTCCTGTCAGATGTTCCACCCCTATGAATGGTGGAAGGGAGGGACCTGAAGGGTTGGGGTTTTCTAGCTCTGTCCAGCCTCCTCTGCTGGCCGTCGTCAGGGGTGATGGAGAACACATTTTGGACCACGGGGCTGTGGAAGGCAATGCGGGGTGCTGGGTGTAAGCCCGGGATCAGGTTTTTGGACTCCGCCTCCTCTTTGCTGCCCTGTTCCTCGTTGTAATAGTCCATTTTTTGCAGAGATATCTTGTCAGCTGCTGTTCCCATGTCTGATCGTTGAGGGGTACAGATTCCCTCTGTGTCGGGCCTTCAGGAGTGATATAAAGAATTGATTGATTGATTAATTCTTTGATTAAAGCCAAGGCTGAGTTTGTCTGGGCTATATTTTTATGTAACTGTTGGATGTCAGATTCATCTGTGACTCTCGCACAAGCAAAAAACAGAACAAGGAATCAATTTAGCCCAGTTCTGCCAGACAACATGTCACAATGACAAATCTAAGCATTTATGGAAGTAAAAGATGATGATGAATGAACACAATAACTATAATAAGCTCCGCAACACTTCCCCTGCCGATTTCTTTGTCAGTTTGTGGAGTTGCTCTTAATTCTGTGTTTGAAAAAGCATAGACATACTCACTGATTTAAAATTTACCCTAAGTAAAATGAAACAATTTTATTGTTTGATATTCAATGAACTACCTTCCCAAACACTTTGCACTGATAAAATATCTTCCCCATACTTCTTATGGCATGGGGTAGTGGGGGAAGAGAATTCTCAATCGTTTGCATAAATTGTCAGGCTTCCATGTCAAAAGTCAGTGTGGTCATTTTAATTCAAATATGCAAGGGTGTGAGGTCAGAATTATGCAAGTGTTTGTGTACATGCAAAGATTCAGGTGCATGACCAGTACCGTTGGCCTCCTCTAGATGGGGGTCGGTCCTGGCTCTGGGTCAGGAAGGTTCTGGATTGGTTAACAGGTGGTAAAGTAGAGAATCTCAGGCAATTGGAGCCTCTCACCACCAGGTTACCCCTGAAAATACTCATTTCAGTCAAAACTGGCACAAAGACAAGCTGTCCGAACTTTACTCCCACTTCAATATGATATCATGTATCCAAGTATCACATGTGTATCATCATGTATACATATAACAATTCAATTAAAAGTTGCATACAACAGGAGGCACAGATGGCAAATTACCATCTGTTTTGAGGTTGTTTTGGACGCACATACATCAGTGAGATGTGCAAGCACAAGTTACAATACAGTTGAATGTCTAAACTAAACAATCTATAATTCGACTACAGGGATATCTTGTCTAATCAAAGCAATGACTAGTTCAAAATGACAGTTTTGTATATGATTCACAAAGGTCTAAATAAAGGTAATAGCAATTCAATAATGACGATAATTAAAATGGACGATATCCTCTGTAGAAAATATCAATACTCATCATTTACGACATCATTTTAACACCTCAACACAGGCTATTCATATTCTATAATGAGATACCTGAGATGGTTGTGCTCCACTGTAACTGGTGGCAGTTTAATGTTGCTGGTTGACCTATTGGGGAACACTCGTGACCTTTTGACCCTGGGGGCGAGGCTCAGGGTGCGCCGCACACTCGGGACGCTCCTCAGGCTCAGGGTCTCGTCCTCATCCTCCAAGTGTCTGTCCCTCTCACCCGGCAGCCGTGGCACCCTACTGATCGTAGCCTGGATTTCAAATGAACAAAGGGCAATCAGAAGCTCAGCAATATCCTACCCTGAGCTTTTGTATTTCTACTCTACATTTAATTAAATAAATGTAGATTTTAGCTGGATGCCAAAATGCCCCTTTGTCTACCATTTTCTACCATTTTTCCCACCCTGATCTTGACTGAACTGTTTTGTCACACACAGCAACTCACTTCCACCGACTGCAGGGAGACAGCAGTAAGTACGCCTCTTCCTAACTCAGTTTTCTCTTCACTGCAGGTATCCCAGAAATTACCGGAGGTTGACAAAGTCATCATATACTTGGTTTGCACTTCCACAGCCACATGGCCGACCAGCAGTGGTCACGAGGGAGCAATGGGACTAACAAATTTAACCAGATGAACCTGTATCTGTCCCAAGCAAGGCTGGGACAATTGTTCCTTTTCCAGTATACAGGTCCAGCATTAGCCATTTATAGCAAAGCTGGTACTCATCTCACGCCTGCCTCCTAAATGGATGTCTTACTCTCTGAGCCACATAGGCCCATTTTTGTTGTGATTTTTATCAATGGAATGATGTAATCCTCAATGATTCTACCTTGATTGTCCATAATTGCATAGTTTTGGTTTCCCTGTCTGATTAACCAGTCGGTACATGTGCTGTCAGTGAAAAATGTACCAGATAAGCAGCCTGGTAATATTAAACAGCAAAAAAATAAGTATTCAGTATGTATTCTGTGCTGCTATTCCTGTACCGTGTGGTGGTGGAGAGTAGCAGGCTCTGAGTAGTGGGAGGGCACAGGAGAGATGTTTCTGCTGGGGGACTTGGCCCTTTTCTTCCTGAAACAACAGGACAAAGAGGGTTCCTCCTTTACACACCTCCCTCATTGAGATTAGAGTACTGCAGAGTAAGTCATGAGGGATATGTATGAAAGACTTTTTTTAATCCTTGTCTGATTAACCTCCTTAAAATAAAACCAATAAAAAGAATTCAGACAGAATTCAGATGTTTTACACCAAATACAACATATTCTTCAGAACATACACTAGCCATACAGTAGCTGTAGTTTCTCTATGTGTCTGGGGTTCACACCCGTTCCCCCTGAAGTTCACATTTTTGTGTATAATTCTCATGTTGCTCAACATTATAGAACACTAAATCAGAGTGATTATTCATCATTCAAAGCAAATACAATATGATTTATGACAAGAGATATCAGTTAAGGTTCATTTGGTGGCTTAAATGAACCAACACAGACTATACTGTGCAGTGAACTAGACTTCACCCTAAAGAACAATTTTGATTGTTGATCCTACCTGTTCCCACCTCCTTCCATGGCAGTGTCTTGATCAATTGCACAAAGAATTGTCTCTGTCATGTATTGCTTACAAATAGCATTACTGTAAGCAGGACCTGCAGAGGAAAAACCGCAAATCCCATAATCCACCCTGTTATACATTGGTACAATAACGATAACCATGCTGACTTCTGATGTTTTATTAGTAATCTGTCAAAGCATATTTTGAATCCATTTGTTCAGAGCAGACCAATTAACAATATTCAGTGAAAATGTTGTAAAAATCATGAAATCCCTGATGTCTGTAAAGTGTTCATCGATTTATATTTTGAAATTTTCCAGGAATAATTAAACTAATGTAAATATTCACTCTGCATTTGTGTGTGGGTGTGAGTGTAACAAACAGGACTAAATGTTTAAATATATCATAGTTCCAAACATGTTTACATTTTTGTCTTTATTCAAGTGTGCTTGTAGTCATTAGCTCTTGTAGTTGCACAAATTTACTCAGAGTCATTCATAATATTCAATTATTGTAGCTTGTAGTCAATAAATGTACTTTATAAACACACAGATAAGAATCAATTGTTATAAGTAGCATATCAGTAATCACATATACACACAATAAATAATTTAGTCTATTAGGCACCTCGACTTTTTCCAAGACAATTTACAGAGCTTAATTTTACAGTGTACTGCCATTACACAAGAAATACATTCTGATTTCATAGGAAACTATAGATTGTATTATTTGGGTAAAAATGTAAAAACACTTAAAAATTGCAGATTATCAATAAAAAAATAAAGGTCACTTTACCTACCTGGCATACTGGCCAGTTAAGGGGAGAATGTATGGAGCCTCAGAGAGCCTCTCCTTCGCAGGGCTGCAGTGTTTGGGCATCATGTAAGCCAAGGGGCCCGGACTGCAGGGAGGACCTGGAGCTGCTCGAGCTGGGGGCCAGCTCACCCTCTGCCCCAGCCTCCTTAATACTGGATGCAGAGTGGGCTGGCCCCAGGGGCCGTTTCTAACCCTGCCTCCTCTCTTTCACCCAATGGATCTGGGTCACGTATGAACAGATGGCCAATCGAATCCAGGTTTATTGTTGGTGGGCGACAAACCAGCAGCCTTTCAGCATGGCATCTGATTGGTAGAAATATGTTGTCTGAGTTGGGCTCATGCAGTAATGAGGTGGCTTGTGGCACATACAGAAAACACACGGCTCCCCTCCATGAACTTTTAAAGTAGTATTCCCTTTCTCTGTGGTTAAAAACAGGCATCTGACTGTCTCAACAATGTGGAGCAATGTAAGCAAAATTTTGACTGACAGAATGCAGGTGAATTTGTCTAAATTTGCGTCCAATGGATCATGGCATGCATAGATCCTCATTGTTTCAGTGGTTTTCCATGAGCTATCAGAGGACTCAACGATAAGGGTAAAATAGTCACAACACAACAGCAACAACAACAGCAATAAAAAATGATTAGTGCACTGGGGTCATGCTGGGTACAGATGATTAGCTTTTTGGCAAGACTACTAAACTCCACTCATTCCAACTTTGTGCCTGACTTGTCACTCACTGTGTCCCTAGGAGGTCTCCCAGGCATTCCTTCCAGACTCCCACAGGCACCCTCCACATTCCCACAAGAATAATAATTAGCCCACCGAGTAAATACTTTACTAAGTCAGACATAATGGCCCAACAAAAAAAAAGTGGAGGGGGTAACCGTTGTAATGTAAAAAGTATATTTTTAATGTATTAAGGCTAGCATTGCTTAAACTGTGCCTAAAACTTAAAATAGTGTCTTTACTTACACATTTGGTTGACAATACAATTATGACACAATACATGAATATTCATTAAATAATGAAGATTAGAGACACCCTTTGCCTTTCAGAACAGCTTCAATCCTTCTTTGAGTACTGTCAATTTGTATGCAGTTCATAATGGTATATTGGAGCTATTGGTTCTTTCAGAGGGTGGAATTACATTGCACACAACACATTGCAGAACTTTCGTATAATAAACATACCCTTCAAATGATGACATGGGGTACAACTTAGCAGTGCATTGTGAAGAGGAAAATCAAGTTCCGGGTAAACTGTCAGTGGGACAAAGCAAAGCAGATGAGTGCTGTATTTAGTAATGTTCATCATGGATGCTGTTGCCTATGAATGCAGACTGTGACCAAATCACACTCCCTGGACAAAGACTAGTATCTTTGCCACCTACCACCGGAACCACTTTTGATCTTGCCTGACATCACCCCGCTCACCCATATTATCGCTATAAATTAGCATTAATTATTAAATAAATTAGCAAATTGGTGTAAAATACAATTAGCAAGACCCGCGAGTGCGCAAAATGAGCTTTCAGTGTTCCTGATAGAGGCAGAGGGTGTCAAATGAGCCTCGTCTTTCAACACACAGTATAGTGGAGAAGTTATGAACATCTACTGCTTGTGAAGCTCATCCTTCTCTGTCATAAGGTCTTGCAGAGTCTGACTTTATCAGTTCCATGTCTCCAGCATGTCAAGCTGCTGAAATCTCAAATTCAGTGAAACCGTTAGATGAAGTGAGCAAGCTCATTCGGTAGTTCAGGGAAGTCTAAACTGAAAATTGAGTTTTTTTCTCCGACATGATCTCTCAAGCACAGTTGAGTGTGAATGTGGTTATCTGTTTATATGGGAAGGGTCAGGATAGGCATGGGGAAGAGAAAAGAAAGTGGCTTTCAGTCACCTATACTTGTATATGATAGTATTTGTGTCTTTGTTACTGCAACAAAATTGTCAACCATTCTTAAGTAAATTAAAGGATAAACCAAAATGGAAACATTTTCTGTCAAAGTGTATCTTGTGTTTTTTTTTTTTTTTTTTCAAAAATGTGTTTTGAAGCAATTAAAAATGTATTTATTCACCTCAAGAGGCAGTGTAGCACATGGGTTGGTCGTTTATTGTCTACTATCATGTTAAGTCAATTTATACAATCAAATATGCAAATGGTGCTTACTGACTGCAGCTGTAATAATCTGGTAATAAAAAGACAGCTCAGGTGCATGAACCTCATTGCTTATTTGAATTATTAATTAATTATTTTATATCAGAACAAAAACAGGACGACAGCTGTATTACATTATTGATTCATGCCAGCCTTGATCTATCAGCCTTCAATGAATGTTGCCACTGTGGATTAATAGCATGGTTAAGTCGTAATTGAATTTCTGTCTTATATGTCTGCAGTGCAGAATCCCTGTGTGTTACTCTATTACTGAGAAAATATACTCATATGTTATTGAAATATAGTAATGTTCAAAAGACAGATCATCTGTCTAATTTTCGCAATAAACCGCAAGCCAAAATATTCAGCAACATAACTGAGAATAATGGTTTCCTCTTCAAACAAGAGACCCTTTCATGTCCAGTGCTTTACATTTTGTTCATGAGAACATTGGGAGCACTTTACACCATGAATCGGAAATACAAGATAAATATCTGTGTAGTTTTAAAGAAAATACTTTGTATTTGTGACAACTGTAGTTGTTTGCAGGAGTTACAGAAGTAGATCCCCCAGTCCCTTCCTAATTTCCCAACTGTTTTCAGGGGCCCCATTTATAAAATTCTGCATACTTCTGGACAGTACAGCTGACTCCGGATCGTTTAACGTGAAAAAATATAATTTTTTAGTGTCAACCCATTTTTCCTCATTTTGGAGATAAGGCTATAGCCTTATGTCTTTTCTCGATTTTTACTATGACACATATGTCCCATTTACTTCCATTCAAATGATCCCTGACAAGGTTCTCTTAGACGGATGGATAGTACAGCCGACGACGGATCGTTTAACGTCAAAAAATATAAATTTTTGGTGTCAACCCATTTTTCCTCATTTTAGAGATAAGGCTATAGCCTTATGTCTTTTCTCGATTTTTACTATGACACATATGTCCCATTTACTTCCATTCAAATTATCCCTGACAAGGCTCTCTTAGACGGATGGATAGTACAGCCGACGACGGATCGTTTAACGTCAAAAAATAGAAATTTTTGGTGTCAACCCATTTTTCCTCATTTTGGAGATAAGGCTATAGCCTTATGTCTTTTCTCGATTTTTACTATGACACATATGTCCCATTTACTTCCATTCAAATGATCCCTGACAAGTTTCTTTTGCACGGATGGATACTACAGCTGACGACGGATCGTTTAACGTGAAAAAATAGAATTTTTTGGTGTCAACTTATTTTTCCTCATTTTGGAGATAAGGCTATAGCCTTATGTCTTTTCTCGATTTTTACTATGACACATATGTCCCATTTACTTCCATTCAAATGATCCCTGACAAGTTTCTCTTGCACGGATGGATAGTACAGCCGACGACGGATCGTTTAACGTCAAAAAATAGAAATTTTTGGTGTCAACCCATTTTTCCTCATTTTGGAGATAAGGCTATAGCCTTATGTCTTTTCTCGATTTTTACTATGACACATATGTCCCATTTACTTCCATTCAAATGATCCCTGACAAGGTTCTCTTAGACGGATGGATAGTACAGCCGACGACGGATCGTTTAACGTCAAAAAATAGAATTTTTTGGTGTCAACCCATTTTTCCTCATTTTGGAGATAAGGCTATAGCCTTATGTCTTTTCTCGATTTTTACTATGACACATATGTCCCATTTACTTCCATTGAAATGATCCCTGACAAGGTTCTCTTGCACGGATGGATAGTACAGCCGACGACGGATCGTTTAACGTCAAAAAATAGAATTTTTTGGTGTCAACCCATTTTTCCTCATTTTGGAGATAAGGCTATAGCCTTATGTCTTTTTTCGATTTTTACTATGACACATATGTCCCATTTACTTCCATTCAAATGATCCCTGACAAGGTTCTCTTGCACGGATGGATAGTACAGCTGACGACGGATCGTTTAACGTCAAAAAATAGAATTTTTCGGTGTCAACCCATTTTTCCTCATTTTGGAGATAAGGCTATAGCCTTATGTCTTTTCTCGATTTTTACTATGACACATATGTCCCATTTACTTCCATTCAAATGATCCCTGACAAGTTTCTCTTGCACGGATGGATAGTACGGCTGACGACGGATCGTTTAACGTCAAAAAATAGAATTTTTTGGTGTCAACCCATTTTTCCTCATTTTGGAGATAAGGCTATAGCCTTATGTCTTTTCTCGATTTTTACTATGACACATATGTCCCATTTACTTCCATTCAAATGATCCCTGACAAGGTTCTCTTAGACGGATGGATAGTACAGCTGACGACGGATCGTTTAACGTCAAAAAATAGAATTTTTTGGTGTCAACCCATTTTTCCTCATTTTGGAGATAAGGCGATAGCCTTATGTCTTTTCTCGATTTTTACTATGACACATATGTCCCATTTACTTCCATTCAAATGATCCCTGACAAGTTTCTCTTGCACGGATGGATAGTACAGCTGACGACGGATCGTTTAACGTGAAAAAATAGAATTTTTTGGTGTCAACCTATTTTTCCTCATTTTGGAGAAAAGGCTATAGCCTTATGTCTTTTCTCGATTTTTACTATGACACATATGTCCCATTTACTTCCATTCAAATGATCCCTGACAAGTTTCTCTTGCCCGGATGGATAGTACAGCTGACGACGGATCGTTTAACGCCAAAAAATAGAATTTTTTGGTGTCCACCCATTTTTCCTCATTTTGGAGATAAGGCTATAGCCTTATGTCTTTTCTCGATTTTTACTATGACACATATGTCCCATTTACTTCCATTCAAATGATCCTTGAGAAGTTTCTCTTGCACGGATGGATAGTACAGCTGACGACGGATCGTTTAACGTGAAAAAATAGAATTTTTTGGTGTCAACCCATTTTTCCTCATTTTGGAGATAAGGCTATAGCCTTATGTCTTTTCTCGATTTTTACTATGACACATATGTCCCATTTACTTCCATTCAAATGATCCCTGACAAGGTTCTCTTAGACGGATGGATAGTACAGCTGACGACGGATCGTTTAACGTCAAAAAATAGAAATTTTTTGGTGTCAACCCATTTTTCCTCATTTTGGAGATAAGGCTATAGCCTTATGTCTTTTCTCGATTTTTACTATGATACATTTGTCCCATTTACTTCCATTGAAATGATCCCTGACAAGGTTCTCTTAGACGGATGGATAGTACAGCCGACGACGGATCGTTTAACGTGAAAAAATAGAATTTTTTGGTGTCAACCCATTTTTCCTCATTTTGGAGATAAGGCTATAGCCTTATGTCTTTTCTCGATTTTTACTAGGACACATATGTCCCATTTACTTCCCTTCAAATGATCCCTGACAAGGTTCTCTTACACGGATGGATAGTACAGCCGACGACGGATCGTTTAACGTGAAAAAATAGAATTTTTTGGTGTCAACCCATTTTTCCTCATTTTGGAGATAAGGCTATAGCCTTATGTCTTTTCTCGATTTTTACTATGACACATATGTCCCATTTACTTCCATTCAAATGATCCCTGAGAAGGTTCTCTTGCACGGATGGATAGTACAGCTGACGACGGATCGTTTAACGTGAAAAAATAGAATTTTTTGGTGTCAACCCATTTTTCCTCATTTTGGAGATAAGGCTATAGCCTTATGTCTTTTCTCGATTTTTACTATGACACATATGTCCCATTTACTTCCATTCAAATGATCCCTGACAAGGTTCTCTTAGACGGATGGATAGTACAGCCGACGACGGATCGTTTAACGTCAAAAAATAGAATTTTTTGGTGTCAACCCATTTTTCCTCATTTTGGAGATAAGGCTATAGCCTTATGTCTTTTCTCGATTTTTACTATGACATATATGTCCCATTTACTTGCATTCAAATGATCCCTGACAAGTTTCTCTTGCACGGATGGATAGTACAGCCAACGACGGATCGTTTAACGTGAAAAAATAGAATTTTTTGGTGTCAACCCATTTTTCCTCATTTTGGAGATAAGGCTATAGCCTTATGTCTTTTCTCGATTTTTACTATGACACATATGTCCCATTTACTTCCATTCAAATGATCCCTGACAAGGTTCTCTTGCACGGATGGATAGTACAGCTGACGACGGATCGTTTAACGTGATAAAATAGAATTTTTTGGTGTCAACCCATTTTTCCTCATTTTGGAGATAAGGCTATAGCCTTATGTCTTTTCTCGATTTTTACTATGACACATATGTCCCATTTACTTCCATTCAAATGAACCCTGACAAGGTTCTCTTGCACGGATGGATAGTACAGCCGACGACGGATCGTTTAACGTGAAAAAATAGAATTTTTTGGTGTCAACGCATTTTTCCTCATTTTGGAGATAAGGCTATAGCCTTATGTCTTTTCTCGATTTTTACTATGACACATATGTCCCATTTACTTCCATTCAAATGATCCCTGACAAGGTTCTCTTGACGGATGGATAGTACAGCCGACGACGGATCGTTTAACGTGAAAAAATAGAATTTTTTGGTGTCAACCCATTTTTCCTCATTTTGGAGATAAGGCTATAGCCTTATGTCTTTTCTCGATTTTTACTATGACACATATGTCCCATTTACTTCCATTCAAATGATCCCTGACAAGTTTGTCTTGCACGGATGGATAGTACAGCTGACGACGGATCGTTTAACGTGAAAAAATAGAATTTTTTGGTGTCAACCCATTTTTCCTCATTTTGGAGATAAGGCTATAGCCTTATGTCTTTTCTCGATTTTTACTATGACACATATGTCCCATTTACTTCCATTCAAATGATCCCTGACAAGGTTCTCTTAGACGGATGGATAGTACATCCGACGACGGAGCGTTTAACGTCAAAAAATAGAATTTTTTGGTGTCAACCCATTTTTCTTCATTTTGGAGATAAGGCTATAGCCTTATGTCTTTTCTCGATTTTTACTATGACACATATGTCCCATTTACTTCCATTGAAATGATCCCTGACAAGGTTCTCTTAGACGGATGGATAGTACAGCCGACGACGGATCGTTTAACGTGAAAAAATAGAATTTTTTGGTGTCAACCCATTTTTCCTCATTTTGGAGATAAGGCTATAGCCTTATGTCTTTTCTCGATTTTTACTATGACACATATGTCCCATTTACTTCCATTCAAATGATCCCTGACAAGTTTCTCTTGCACGGATGGATAGTACAGCTGACGACGGATCGTTTAACGTGAAAAAATAGAATTTTTTGGTGTCAACCCATTTTTCCTCATTTTGGAGATAAGGCTATAGCCTTATGTCTTTTCTCGATTTTTACTATGACACATATGTCCCATTTACTTCAATTCAAATGATCCCTGACAAGGTTCTCTTGCACGGATGGATAGTACAGCTGACGACGGATCGTTTAACGTGAAAAAATAGAATGTTTTGGTGTCAACCCATTTTTCCTCGTTTTGGAGATAAGGCTATAGCCTTATGTCTTTTCTCGATTTTTACTATGACACATATGTCCCATTTACTTCCATTCAAATGATCCCTGACAAGTTTCTCTTGCACGGATGGATAGTACAGCCGACGACGGATCGTTTAACGTCAAAAAATAGAATTTTTTGGTGTCAACCCATTTTTCCTCATTTTGGAGATAAGGCTATAGCCTTATGTCTTTTCTCGATTTTTACTATGACACATATGTCCCATTTACTTCCATTCAAATGATCCCTGACAAGGTTCTCTTAGACGGATGGATAGTACATCCGACGACGGAGCGTTTAACGTCAAAAAATAGAATTTTTTGGTGTCAACCCATTTTTCTTCATTTTGGAGATAAGGCTATAGCCTTATGTCTTTTCTCGATTTTTACTATGACACATATGTCCCATTTACTTCCATTGAAATGATCCCTGACAAGGTTCTCTTAGATGGATGGATAGTACAGCCGACGACGGATCGTTTAACGTCAAAAAATAGAATTTTTTGGTGTCAACCCATTTTTCCTCATTTTGGAGATAAGGCTATAGCCTTATGTCTTTTCTCGATTTTTACTATGACACATATGTCCCATTTACTTCCATTCAAATGATCCCTGACAAGTTTCTCTTGCACGGATGGATAGTACAGCCGACGACGGATCGTTTAACGTCAAAAAATAGAATTTTTTGGTGTCAACCCATTTTTCCTCATTTTGGAGATAAGGCTATAGCTTTATGTCTTTTCTCGATTTTTACTATGACACATATGTCCCATTTACTTCCATTCAAATGATCCCTGACAAGTTTCTCTTGCACGGATGGATAGTACAGCCGACGACGGATCGTTTAACGTCAAAAAATATAATTTTTTGGTGTCAACCCATTTTTCCTCATTTTGGAGATAAGGCTATAGCCTTATGTCTTTTCTCGATTTTTACTATGACACATATGTCCCATTTACTTCCATTCAAATGATCCCTGACAAGTTTCTCTTGCACGGATGGATAGTACAGCTGACGACGGATCGTTTAACGTGAAAAAATAGAATTTTTTGGGGTCAACCCATTTTTCCTCATTTTGGAGATAAGGCTATAGCCTTATGTCTTTTCTCGAGTTTTACTATGACATATATGTCCCATTTACTTCCATTCTAATGATCCCTGACAAGTTTCTCTTGCACGGATAGATAGTATAGGTGACAACGGATCGTTTAACGTCAAAAAATAGAATTTTTTGGTGTCAACCCATTTTTCCTCATTTTGGAGATAAGGCTATAGCCTTATGTCTTTTCTCGATTTTTACTATGACACATATGTCCCATTTACTTCCATTCAAATGATCCCTGACAAGGTTCTCTTGCACGGATGGATAGTACAGCTGATGACGGATCGTTTAACGTGAAAAAATAGAATTTTTTGGTGTCAACCCATTTTTCCTCATTTTGGAGATAAGGCTATAGCCTTATGTCTTTTCTCGATTTTTACTATGACACATATGTCCCATTTACTTCCATTCAAATGATCCCTGACAAGTTTCTCTTGCACGGATGGATAGTACAGCCGACGACGGATCGTTTAACGTGAAAAAATAGAATTTTTTGGTGTCAACCCATTTTTCCTCATTTTGGAGATAAGGCTATAGCCTTATGTCTTTTCTCGATTTTTACTATGACACATATGTCCCATTTACTTCCATTCAAATGATCCCTGACAAGTTTCTCTTGCACGGATGGATAGTACAGCTGACGTCGGATCGTTTAACGTCAAAAAATAGAATTTTTTGGTGTCAACCCATTTTTCCTCATTTTGGAGATAAGGCTATAGCCTTATGTCTTTTCTCGATTTTTACTATGACACATATGTCCCATTTACTTCCATTCAAATGATCCCTGACAAGTTTCTCTTGCACGGATGGATAGTACAGCTTACGACGGATCGATTAACGTCAAAAAATAAAATTTTTTGGTGTCAACCCATTTTTCCTCATTTTGGAGATAAGGCTATAGCCTTATGTCTTTTCCCGATTTTTACTATGACACAAATGTCCCATTTACTTCCATTCAAATGATCCCTGACAAGTTTCTCTTGCAAGGATGGATACTACAGCTGACGACGGATCGTTTAACGTCAAAAAATAAAATTTTTTGGTGTCAACCCATTTTTCCTCATTTTGGAGATAAGGCTATAGCCTTATGTCTTTTCTCGATTTTTACTATGACACATATGTCCCATTTACTTCCATTCAAATGATCCCTGACAAGGTTCTCTTGCACGGATGGATAGTACAGCTGACGACGGATCGTTTAACGTGAAAAAATAGAATTTTTTGGTGTCAACCCATTTTTCCTCATTTTGGTGATAAGGCTATAGCCTTATGTCTTTTCTCGATTTTTACTATGACACATATGTCCCATTTACTTCCATTCAAATGATCCCTGACAAGTTTCTCTTGCACGGATGGATAGTACAGCTGACGACGGATCGTTTAACGTGAAAAAATAGAATTTTTTGGTGTCAACCCATTTTTCCTCATTTTGGAGATAAGGCTATAGCCTTATGTCTTTTCTCGATTTTTACTATGACACATATGTCCCATTTACTTCCATTCAAATGATCCCTGACAAGTTTCTTTTGCACGGATGGATACTACAGCTGACGACGGATCGTTTAACGTCAAAAAATAGAATTTTTTGGTGTCAACCCATTTTTCCTCATTTTAGAGATAAGGCTATAGCCTTATGTCTTTTCTCGATTTTTACTATGACACATATGTCCCATTTACTTCCATTCAAATGATCCCTGACAAGTTTCTCTTGCACGGATGGATAGTACAGCTGACGACGGATCGGTTAACGTCAAAAAATAGAATTTTTTGTTGTCAACCCATTTTTCCTCATTTTGGAGATAAGGCTATAGCCTTATGTCTTTTCTCGATTTTTACTATGACACATATGTCCCATTTACTTCCATTCAAAGGATCCCTGACAAGTTTCTCTTGCACGGATGGATAGTACAGCTGACGACGGATCGTTTAACGTCAAAAAATAGAATTTTTTGGTGTCAACCCATTTTTCCTCATTTTGGAGATAAGGCTATAGCCTTATGTCTTTTCTCGATTTTTACTATGACACATATGTCCCATTTACATCCATTCAAATGATCCCTGACAAGTTTCTCTTGTACGGATGGATAGTACAGCTGACGACGGATCGTTTCTCGTCAAAAAATAGAATTTTTTGGTGTCAACCCATTTTTCCTCATTTTGGAGATAAGGCTATAGCCTTATGTCTTTTCTCGATTTTTACTATGACACATATGTCCCATTTACTTCCATTGAAATGATCCCTGACAAGTTTCTCTTGCCCGGATGGATAGTACAGCTGACGACGGATCGTTTAACGTCAAAAAATATAATTTTTTGGTGTCAACCCATTTTTCCTCATTTTGGAGATAAGGCTATAGCCTTATGTCTTTTCTCGATTTTTACTATGACACATATGTCCCATTTACTTCCATTCAAATGATCCCTGACAGGTTTCTCTTGCACGGATGGATAGTACAGCTGACGACGGATCGTTTAACGTCAAAAAATATAATTTTTTGGTGTCAACCCATTTTTCCTCATTTTGGAGATAAGGCTATAGCCTTATGTCTTTTCTCGATTTTTACTATGACACATATGTCCCATTTACTTCCATTCAAATGATCCCTGACAAGTTTCTCTTGCACGGATGGATAGTACAGCTGACGACGGATCGTTTAACGTCAAAAAATAGAATTTTTTGGTGTCAACCCATTTTTCCTCATTTTGGAGATAAGGCTATAGCCTTATGTCTTTTCTCGATTTTTACTATGACACATATGTCCCATTTACTTCCATTCAAATGATCCCTGACAAGTTTCTCTTGCACGGATGGATAGTACAGCTGACGACGGATCGTTTAACGTCAAAAAATAGAATTTTTTGGTGTCAACCCATTTTTCCTCATTTTGGAGATAAGGCTATAGCCTTATGTCTTTTCTCGATTTTTACTATGACACATATGTCCCATTTACTTCCATTCAAATGATCCCTGACAAGTTTCTCTTGCCCGGATGGATAGTACAGCTGACGACGGATCGTTTAACGTCAAAAAATAGAATTTTTTGGTGTCAACCCATTTTTCCTCATTTTGGAGATAAGGCTATAGCCTTATGTCTTTTCTCGATTTTTACTATGACAAATATGTCCCATTTACTTCCATTCAAATGATCCCTGACAAGTTTCTCTTGCACGGATGGATAGTACAGCTGACGACGGATCGATTAACGTCAAAAAATAAAATTTTTTGGTGTCAACCCATTTTTCCTCATTTTGGAGATAAGGCTATAGCCTTATGTCTTTTCTCGATTTTTACTATGACACATATGTCCCATTTACTTCCATTCAAATGATCCCTGACAAGTTTCTCTTGCACGGATGGATACTACAGCTGACGACGGATCGTTTAACGTCAAAAAATAGAATTTTTTGGTGTCAACCCAGTTTTCCTCATTTTGGAGGTAAGGCTATAGCCTTATGTCTTTTCTCGATTTTTACTATGACACATATGTCCCATTTACTTCCATTCAAATGATCCCTGACAAGTTTCTCTTGCACGGATGGATAGTACAGCTGATGACAGATCGTTTAATGTCAAAAAATAGAATTTTTTGGTGTCAACCCATTTTTCCTCATTTTGTTGATAAGGCTATAGCCTTATGTCTTTTCTCGATTTTTACTATGACAAATATGTCCCATTTACTTCCATTCAAATGATCCCTGACAAGTTTCTCTTGCACGGATGGATAGTACAGCTGACGACGGATCGTTTAACGTCAAAAAATAGAATTTTTTGGTGTCAACCCATTTTTCCTCATTTTGGAGATCAGGCTATAGCCTTATGTCTTTTCTCGATTTTTACTATGACACATATGTCCCATTTACTTCCATTCAAATGATCCCTGACAAGTTTCTCTTGCACGGATGGATAGTACGGCTGACGACGGATCGTTTAACGTCAAAAAATAGAATTTTTTGGTGTCAAACCATTTTTCCTCATTTTGGAGATAAGGCTATAGCCTTATGTCTTTTCTCGATCTTTACTATGACACATATGTCCCATTTACATCCATTCAAATGATCCCTGACAAGTTTCTCTTGTACGGATGGATAGTACAGCTGACGACGGATCGTTTCTCGTCAAAAAATAGAATTTTTTGGTGTCAACCCATTTTTCCTCATTTTGGAGATAAGGCTATAGCCTTATGTCTTTTCTCGATTTTTACTATGACACATATGTCCCATTTACTTCCATTCAAATGATCCCTGACAAGTTTCTCTTGCACGGATGGATAGTACAGCTGACGACGGATCGTTTAACGTCAAAAATAGAATTTTTTGGTGTCAACCCATTTTTCCTCATTGTGGAGATAAGGCTATAGCCTTATGTCTTTTCTCGATATTAACTATGACACATATGTCCCATTTACTTCCATTCAAATGATCCCTGACAAGTTTGTCTTGCACGGATGGATAGTACGGCTGATGACGGATCGTTTAACGTCAAAATATAGAATTTTTTGGTGTCAACCCATTTTTCCTCATTTTGGAGATAAGGCTATAGCCTTATGTCTTTTCTCAGTTTTTACTATGACACATATGTCCCATTTACTTCCATTCAAATGATCCCTGACAGGTTTCTCTTGCACGGATGGATAGTACGGCTGACGACGGATCGTTTAACGTCAAAAAATAGAATTTTTTGGTGTCAACCCATTTTTCCTCATTTTGGAGATAAGGCTATAGCCTTATGTCTTTTCTCGATTTTTACTATGACACATATGTCCCATTTACATCCATTCAAATGATCCCTGACAAGTTTCTCTTGTACGGATGGATAGTACAGCTGACGACGGATCGTTTCTCGTCAAAAAATAGAATTTTTTGGTGTCAACCCATTTTTCCTCATTTTGTAGATAAGGCTATAGCCTTATGTCTTTTCTCGATTTTTACTATGACACATATGTCCCATTTACTTCCATTCAAATGATCCCTGACAAGTTTCTCTTGCACGGATGTATAGTATGGCTGACGACGGATCGTTTAACGTCAAAAAATAGAATTTTTTGGTGTCAACCCATTTTTCCTCATTTTGGAGATAAGGCTATAGCCTTATGTCTTTTCTCGATTTTTACTATGACACATATGTCCCATTTACTTCCATTCAAATGATCCCTGACAAGTTTCTCTTGCACGGATGGATAGTACAGCTGACGACGGATCGTTTAACGTCAAAAAATAGAATTTTTTGGTGTCAACCCATTTTTCCTCATTTTGGAGATAAGGCTATAGCCTTATGTCTTTTCTCGATTTTTACTATGACACATATGTCCCATTTACTTCCATTCAAATGATCCCTGACAAGTTTCTCTTGCACGGATGGATACTACAGCTGACGACGGATCGTTTAACGTCAAAAAATAAAATTTTTTGGTGTCAACCCATTTTTCCTCATTTTGGAGATAAGGCTATAGCCTTATGTCTTTTCTCGATTTTTACTATGACACATATGTCCCATTTACTTCCATTCAACTGATCCCTGACAAGTTTCTCTTGCACGGATGGATAGTACAGCTGACGACGGATCGTTTAACGTCAAAAAATAGAATTTTTTGGTGTCAACCCATTTTTCCTCATTTTGGAGATAAGGCTATAGCCTTATGTCTTTTCTCGAATTTTTACTATGACACATATGTCCCATTTACTTCCATTCAAATGATCCCTGACAAGTTTCTCTTGCACGGATGGATAGTACGGCTGACGATGGATCGTTTAACGTCAAAATATAGAATTTTTTGGTGTCAACCCATTTTTCCTCATTTTGGAGATAAGGCTATAGCCTTATGTCTTTTCTCGATTTTTACTATGACACATATGTCCCATTTACTTTCATTCAAATGATCCCTGTCAAGTTTCTCTTGTACGGATGGATAGTACAGCTGACGACGGATCGTTTAACGTCAAAAAATAGAATTTTTTGGTGTCAACCCATTTTTCCTCATTTTGGAGATAAGGCTATAGCCTTATGTCTTTTCTCGATTTTTACTATGACACATATGTCCCATTTACTTCCATTCAAATGATCCCTGACAAGTTTCTCTTGCACGGATGGATAGTACGGCTGACGACGGATCGTTTAACGTCAAAAAATAGAATTTTTTGGTGTCAACCCATTTTTCCACATTTTGGAGATAAGGCTATAGCCTTATGTCTTTTCTCGATTTTTACTATGACACATATGTCCCATTTACTTCCATTCAAATGATCCCTGACAAGTTTCTCTTGCACGGATGGATAGTACAGCTGACGACGGATCGTTTAACGTCAAAAAATAGAATTTTTTGGTGTCAACCCATTTTTCCTCATTTTGGAGATAAGGCTATAGCCTTATGTCTTTTCTCGAGTTTTACTATGACACATATGTCCCATTTACTTCCATTCAAATGATCCCTGACAAGTTTCTCTTGCACGGATGGATAGTACAGCTGACAACGGATCGTTTAACGTCAAAAAATAGAATTTTTTGGTGTCAACCCAGTTTTCCTCATTTTGGAGGTAAGGCCATAGCCTTATGTCTTTTCTCGATTTTTACTATGACATATATGTCCCATTTACTTCCATTCAAATGATCCCTGACAAGTTTCTCTTGCACGGATGGATAGTACAGCTGATGACAGATCGTTTAATGTCAAAAAATAGAATTTTTTGGTGTCAACCCATTTTTCCTCATTTTGTTGATAAGGCTATAGCCTTATGTCTTTTCTCGATTTTTACTATGACAAATATGTCCCATTTACTTCCATTCAAATGATCCCTGACAAGTTTCTCTTGCACGGATGGATAGTACAGCTGACGACGGATCGTTTAACGTCAAAAAATAGAATTTTTTGGTGTCAACCCATTTTTCCTCATTTTGGAGATAAGGCTATAGCCTTATGTCTTTTCTCGATTTTTACTATGACACATATGTCCCATTTACTTCCATTCAAATGATCCCTGACAAGGTTCTCTTGCACGGATGGATAGTACGTCTGACGACGGATCGTTTAACATCAAAAAATAGAATTTTTTGGTGTCAATCCATTTTTCCGCATTTTGGAGATAAGGCTATAGCTTTATGTCTTTTCTCGATTTTTACTATGACACATATGTCCCATTTACTTCCATTCAAATGATCCCTGACAAGTTTCTGTAGTACGGATGGATACTACAGCTGACGACGGATCGTTTAACATCAAAAAATAGAATTTTTTGGTGTCAATCCATTTTTCCTCATTTTGGAGATAAGGCTATAGCCTTATGTCTTTTCTCGATTTTTACTATGACACATATGTCCCATTTACTTCCATTCAAATGATCCCTGACAAGTTTGTCTTGCACGGATGGATAGTACGGCTGATGACGGATCGTTTAACGTCAAAAAATAGAATTTTTTGGTGTCAACCCATTTTTCCTCATTTTGGAGATAAGGCTATAGCCTTATGTCTTTTCTCGATTTTTACTATGACACATATGTCCCATTTACTTCCATTCAAATGATCCCTGACAAGTTTCTCTTGCACGGATGGATAGTACAGCTGACGACGGATCGTTTAACGTCAAAAAACTGAATTTTTTGGTGTCAACCCATTTTTCCTCATTTTGGAGATAAGGCTATAGCCTTATGCCTTTTCTCGATTTTTACTATGACACATCTGTCCCATTTACTTCCATTCAAATGATCCCTGACAAGTTTCTCTTGCACGGATGGATAGTACAGCTGACGACGGATCGAGACGGATCGTTTAACGTCAAAAAATAGAATTTTTTGGTGTCAACCCATTTTTCCTCATTTTGGAGATAAGGCTATAGCCTTATGTCTTTTCTCGATTTTTACTATGACACATATGTCCCATTTACTTCCATTCAAATGATCACTGACAAGTTTCTCTTGCACGGATGGATAGTACAGCTGACGACGGATCGTTTAACGTCAAAAAATAGAATTTTTTGGTGTCAACCCATTTTTCCTCATTTTGGAGATAAGGCTATAGCCTTATGTCTTTTCTAGATTTTCACTATGACACATATGTCCCATTTACTTCCATTCAAATGATCCCTGACAAGTTTCTCTTGCACGGATGGATAGTACAGCTGACGACGGATCGTTTAACGTCAAAAAATAGAATTTTTTGGTGTCAACCCATTTTTCCTCATTTTGGAGATAAGGCTATAGCCTTATGTCTTTTCTCGATTTTTACTATGACACATATGTCCCATTTACTTCCATTCAAATGATCCCTGACAAGTTTCTCTTGCACGGATGGATAGTACAGCTGACGACGGATCGTTTAACGTCAAAAAATAGAATTTTTTGGTGTCAACCCATTTTTCCTCATTTTGGAGATAAGGCTATAGCCTTATGTCTTTTCTCGATTTTTACTAAGACACATATGTCCCATTTCCTTCCATTGAAATGATCCCTGACAAGTTTGTCTTGCACGGATGGATAGTACGGCTGATGACGGATCGTTTAACGTCAAAAAATAGAATTTTTTGGTGTCAACCCATTTTTCCTCATTTTGGAGATAAGGCTATAGCCTTATGTCTTTTCTCAGTTTTTACTATGACACATATGTCCCATTTACTTCCATTCAAATGATCCCTGACAGGTTTCTCTTGCACGGATGGATAGTACAGCTGATGACAGATCGTTTAATGTCAAAAAATAGAATTTTTTGGTGTCAACCCATTTTTCCTCATTTTGGAGATAAGGCTATAGCCTTATGTCTTTTCTCGATTTTTACTATGACAAATATGTCCCATTTACTTCCATTCAAATGATCCCTGACAAGTTTCTCTTGCACGGAAGGATAGTACAGCTGACGACGGATCGTTTAACGTCAAAAATAGAATTTTTTGGTGTCAACCCATTTTTCCTCATTTTGGAGATAAGGCTATAGCCTTATGTCTTTTCTCGATTTTTACTATGACACATATGTCCCATTTACTTCCATTCAAATGATCCCTGACAAGTTTCTCTTGCACGGATGGATAGTACAGCTGACGACGGATCGTTTAACGTCAAAAAATAGAATTTTTTGGTGTCAACCCATTTTTCCTCATTTTGGAGATAAGGCTATAGCCTTATGTCTTTTCTCGATTTTTACTATGACACATATGTCCCATTTACTTCCATTCAAATGATCCCTGACAAGTTTCTCTTGCACGGATGGATAGTACAGCTGACGACGGATCGTTTAACGTCAAAAAATAGAATTTTTTGGTGTCAACCCATTTTTCCTCATTTTGGAGATAAGGCTATAGCCTTATGTCTTTTCTCGATTTTTACTATGACACATATGTCCCATTTACTTCCATTCAAATGATCCCTGACAAGTTTCTCTTGCACGGATGGATAGTACAGCTGACGACGGATCGTTTAACGTCAAAATAGAATTTTTTGGTGTCAACCCATTTTTCCTCATTTTGGAGATAAGGCTATAGCCTTATGTCTTTTCTCGATTTTTACTATGACACATATGTGCCATTTACTTCCATTCAAATGATCCCTTACAAGTTTCTCTTGCACGGATGGATAGTACAGCTGACGACGGATCGTTTAACGTCAAAAAATAGAATTTTTTGGTGTCAACCCATTTTTCCTCATTTTGGAGATAAGGCTATAGCCTTATGTCTTTTCTCGATTTTTACTATGACACATATGTCCCATTTACTTCCATTCAAATGATCCCTGACAAGTTTCTCTTGCACGGATGGATAGTACAGCTGACGACGGATCGTTTAACGTCAAAAAATAGAATTTTTTGGTGTCAACCCATTTTTCCTCATTTTGGAGATAAGGCTATAGCCTTATGTCTTTTCTCGATTTTTACTATGACACATATGTCCCATTTACTTCCATTCAAATGATCCCTGACAAGTTTCTCTTGCACGGATGGATAGTACAGCTGACGACGGATCGATTAACGTCAAAAAATAAAATTTTTTGGTGTCAACCCATTTTTCCTCATTTTGGAGATAAGGCTATAGCCTTATGTCTTTTCTCGATTTTTACTATGACACATATGTCCCATTTACTTCCATTCAAATGATCCCTGACAAGTTTCTCTTGCACGGATGGATAGTACAGCTGACGACGGATCGATTAACGTCAAAAAATAGAATTTTTTGGTGTCAACCCATTTTTCCTCATTTTGGAGATAAGGCTCTAGCCTTATGTCTTTTCTCGATTTTTACTATGACACATATGTCCCCTTTACTTCCATTCAAATGATCCCTGACAAGTTTCTCTTGCCCGGATGGATAGTACAGCTGACGACGGATCGTTTAACGTCAAAAAATATAATTTTTTGGTGTCAACCCATTTTTCCTCATTTTGGAGATAAGGCTATAGCCTTATGTCTTTTCTCGATTTTTACTATGACACATATGTCCCATTTACTTCCATTCAAATGATCCCTGACAAGTTTCTCTTGCACGGATGGATAGTACAGCTGACGACGGATCGTTTAACGTCAAAAAATAGAATTTTTTGGTGTCAACCCATTTTTCCTCCTTTTGGCGATAAGGCTATAGCCTTATGTCTATTCTCGATTTTTACTATGACACATATGTCCCATTTACTTCCATTCAAATGATCCCTGACAAGTTTCTCTTGCACGGATGGATAGTACAGCTGACGACGGATCGTTTAACGTCAAAAAATAGAATTTTTTGGTGTCAACCCATTTTTCCTCATTTTGGAGATAAGGCTATAGCCTTATGTCTTTTCTCGATTTTTACTATGACACATATGTCCCATTTACTTCCATTCAAATGATCCCTGACAAGTTTCTCTTGCACGGATGGATAGTACAGCTGACGACTGATCGTTTAACGTCAAAAAATATAATTTTTTGGTGTCAACCCAGTTTTCCTCATTTTGGAGATAAAGCTATAGCCTTATGTCTTTTCTCGATTTTTACTATGACACATATGTCCCATTTACTTCCATTCAAATGATCCCTGACAAGTTTCTCTTGCACGGATGGATAGTACAGCTGACGACGGATCGTTTAACGTCAAAAAATAGAATTTTTTGGTGTCAACCCATTTTTCCTCATTTTGGAGATAAGGCTATAGCCTTATGTCTTTTCTCGATTTTTACTATGACACATATGTCCCATTTACTTCCATTCAAATGATCCCTGACAAGTATCTCTTGCACGGATGGATAGTACAGCTGACGACGGATCGTTTAACGTCAAAAAATAGAATTTTTTGGTGTCAACCCATTTTTCCTCATTTTGGAGATAAGGCTATAGCCTTATGTCTTTTCTCGATTTTTACTATGACACATATGTCCCATTTACTTCCATTCAAATGATCCCTGACAAGTTTCTCTTGCACGGATGGATAGTACAGCTGACGACGGATCGTTTAACGTCAAAAAATAGAATTTTTTGGTGTCAACCCATTTTTCCTCATTTTGGAGATAAGGCTATAGCCTTATGTCTTTTCTCGATTTTTACTATGACACATATGTCCCATTTACTTCCATTCAAATGATCCCTGACAAGTTTCTCTTGCACGAATGGATAGTACGGCTGACGACGGATCGTTTAACGTCAAAAAATAGAATTTTTTGGTGTCAACCCATTTTTCCTCATTTTAGAGATAAGGCTATAGCCTTATGTCTTTTCTCGATTTTTACTATGACACATATGTCCCATTTACTTTCATTCAAATGATCCCTGTCAAGTTTCTCTTGTACGGATGGATAGTACAGCTGACGACGGATCGTTTAACGTCAAAAAATAGAATTTTTTGGTGTCAACCCATTTTTCCTCATTTTGGAGATAAGGCTATAGCTTTATGTCTTTTCTCGATTTTTACTATGACACATATGTCCCATTTACTTCCATTCAAATGATCCCTGACAAGTTTCTCTTGCACGGATGGATAGTACAGCTGACGACGGATCGGTTAACGTCAAAAAATAGAATTTTTTGGTGTCACCCATTTTTCCTCATTTTGGAGATAAGGCTATAGCCTTATGTCTTTTCTCGATTTTTACTATGACACATATGTCCCATTTACTTCCATTCAAATGATCCCTGACAAGTTTCTCTTGCACGGATGGATAGTACAGCTGACGACGGATCGTTTAACGTCAAAAAATAGAATTTTTTGGTGGCAACCCATTTTTCCTCATTTTGGAGATAAGGCTATAGCCTTATGTCTTTTCTCAATTTTTCCTATGACACATATGTCCCATTTACTTCCATTCAAATGATCCCTGTTGGTGTCAACCCATTTTTCCTCATTTTGGAGATAAGGCTATAGCCTTATGTCTTTTCTCGATTTTTACTATGACACATATGTCCCATTTACTTCCATTCAAATGATCCCTGACATGTTTCTCTTGCACGGATGGATAGTACAGCTGACGACGGATCGTTTAACGTCAAAAAATAGAATTTTTTGGTGTCAACCCATTTTGCCTCATTTTGGAGATAAGGCTATAGCCTTATGTCTTTTCTCGATTTTTACTATGACACATATGTCCCATTTACTTCCATTCAAATGATCCCTGACAAGTTTCTCTTGCACGGATGGATAGTACAGCTGACGACGGATCGTTTAACGTCAAAAAATAGAATTTTTTGGTGTCAACCCATTTTTCCTCATTTTGGAGATAAGGCTATAGCCTTATGTCTTTTCTCGATTTTTACTAGGACACATATGTCCCATTTACTTCCATTCAAATGATCCCTGACAAGTTTCTGTTGTACGGATGGATAGTACAGCTGACGACGGATCGTTTAACATCAAAAAATAGAATTTTTTGGTGTCAACCCATTTTTCCTCATTTTGGAGATAAGGCTATAGCCTTATGTCTTTTCTCGGTTTTTACTATGACACATATGTCCCATTAACTTCCATTCAACTGATCCCTGACAAGTTTCTCTTGCAAGGATGGATAGTACAGCTGACGACGGATCGTTTAACGTCAAAAAACAGAATTTTTTGGTGTCAACCCATTTTTCCTCATCTTGGAGATAAGGCTATAGCCTTATGTCTTTTCTCGATTTTTACAATGACGCATATGTCCCATTTACTTCCATTCAAATGATCCCTGACAAGTTTCTCTTGCACGGATGGATATTACAGCTGACGACGGATCGTTTAACGTCAAAAATAGAATTTTTTGGTGTCAACCCATTTTTCCTCATTTTGGAGATAAGGCTATAGCCTTATGTCTTTTCTCGATTTTTACTATGACACATATGTCCCATTTACTTCCATTCAAATAATCCCTGACAAGTTTCTCTTGCACGGATGGATAGTACGGCTGACGACGGATCGTTTAACGTCAAAAAGTAAAATTTTTTGGTGTCAAACCATTTTTCCTCATTTTGGAGATAAGGCTATAGCCTTATGTCTTTTTTCGATTTTTACTTTGACACATGTCCCATTTACTTCCATTCAAATGATCCCTGACAAGTTTGTCTTGCACGGATGGATAGTATGGCTGACGACGGATCGTTTCTCGTCAAAAAACAGAATTTTTTGGTGTCAACCCATTTTTCCTCATTTTGTAGATAAGGCTATAGCCTTATGTCTTTTCTTGATTTTTACTATGACACATATGTCCCATTTACTTCCATTCAAATGATCCCTGACAAGTTTCTCTTGCACGGATGGATAGTACAGCTGACGACTGATCGTTTAACGTCAAAAAATAGAATTTTTTGGTGTCAACCCATTTTTCCTCATTTTGGAGATAAGGCTATAGCCTTATGTCTTTTCTCGATTTTTACTATGATACATATGTCCCATTTACTTCCATTCAAATGATCCCTGACAAGTTTCTCTTGCACGGATGGATAGTACAGCTGACGACGGATCGTTTAACGTCAAAAAATAGAATTTTTTGGTGTCAACCCATTTTTCCTCATTTTGGAGATAATGCTATAGCCTTATGTCTTTTCTCGATTTTTACTATGACACATATGTCCCATTTACTTCCATTCAAATGATCCCTGACAAGTTTCTCTTGCACGGATGGATAGTACAGCTGACGACGGATCGTTTAACGTCAAAAATTAGAATTTTTTGGTGTCAACCCATTTTGGAGATAAGGCTATAGCCTTATGTCTTTTCTCGATTTTTACGTTGACACATATGTCCCATTTACTTCCATTCAAATGATCCCTGACAAGTTTCTCTTGCACGGATGGATAGTACAGCTGACGACGGATCGTTTAACGTCAAAAAATAGAATTTTTTTGGTGTCAACCCATTTTTCCTCATTTTGGAGATAAGGCTATAGCCTTATGTCTTTTCTCGATTTTTACTATGACACATATGTCCCATTTACTTCCATTCAAATGATCCCTGACAAGTTTCTCTTGCACGGATGGATATTACAGCTGACGACGGATCGTTTAACGTCAAAAAACAGAATTTTTTGGTGTCAACCCATTTTTCCTCACTTTGGAGATAAGGCTATAGCCTTATGTCTTTTCTCGATTTTTACGTTGACACATATGTCCCATTTACTTCCATTCAAATGATCCCTGACAAGTTTCTCTTGTACGGATGGATAGTACAGCTGACGACGGATCGTTTAACGTCAAAAAATAGAATTTTTTGGTGTCAACCCATTTTTCCTCATTTTGGAGATAAGGCTATAGCCTTATGTCTTGTCTCGATTTTTACTATGACACATATGTCCCATTTACTTCCATTCAAATGATCCCTGACAAGTTTCTTTTGCACGGATGGATACTACAGCTGACGACGGATCGTTTAACGTCGAAAAATAGAATTTTTTGGTGTCAACCCATTTTTCCTCATTTTGGAGATAAGGCTATAGCCTTATGTCTTTTCTCAATTTTTACTATGACACATATGTCCCATTTACATCCATTCAAATGATCCCTGACAAGTTTCTCTTGCACGGATGGATAGTACAGCTGACGACGGATCGTTTAACGTCAAAAAACAGAATTTTTTGGTGTCAACCCATTTTTCCTCATTTTGGAGATAAGGCTATAGCCTTATGTCTTTTCTCGATTTTTACTATGACACATATGTCCCATTTACTTCCATTCAAATGATCCCTGACAAGTTTCTCTTGCACGGATGGATAGTACAGCTGACGACGGATCGTTTAACGTCAAAAAATAGAATTTTTTGGTGTCAACCCATTTTTCCTCATTTTGGAGATAAGGCTATAGCCTTATGTCTTTTCTCGATTTTTACTATGACACATATGTCCCATTCACTTCCATTCAAATGATCCCTGACAAGTTTCTCTTGCACGGATGGATAGTACAGCTGACGACGGATCGTTTAACGTCAAAAATAGAATTTTTTGGTGTCAACCCATTTTTCCTCATTTTGGAGATAAGGCTATAGCCTTATGTCTTTTCTCGATTTTTACTATGACACATATGTCCCATTTACTTCCATTCAAATGATCCCTGACAAGTTTCTCTTGCACGGATGGATAGTACAGCTGACGACGGATCGTTTAACGTCAAAAAATAGAATTTTTTGGTGTCAACCCATTTTTCCTCATTTTGGAGATAAGGCTATAGCCTTATGTCTTTTCTCGATTTTTACTATGACACATATGTCCCATTTACTTCCATTCAAATGATCCCTGACAAGTTTCTCTTGCACGGATGGATAGTACAGCTGACGACGGATCGTTTAACGTCAAAAGATAGAATTTTTTGGTGTCAACCCATTTTTCCTCATTTTGGAGATAAGGCGATAGCCTTATGTCTTTTCTCGATTTTTACTATGACACATATGTCCCATTTACTTCCATTCAATTGATCCCTGACAAGTTTCTCTTGCACGGATGGATAGTACAGCTGACGACGGATCGTTTAACGTCAAAAAACAGAATTTTTTGGTGTCAACCCATTTTTCCTCATTTTGGAGATAAGGCTATAGCCTTCTGTCTTTTCTCGATTTTTACTATGACACATATGTCCCATTTACTTCCATTCAAATGATCCCTTACAAGTTTCTCTTGCACGGATGGATAGTACAGCTGACGACGGATCGTTTAACGTCAAAAATAGAATTTTTTGGTGTCAACCCATTTTTCCTCATTTTGGAGATAAGGCTATAGCCTTATGTCTTTTCTCGATTTTTACTATGACATATATGTCCCATTTACTTGCATTCAAATGATCCCTGACAAGTTTCTCTTGCCCGGATGGATAGTACAGCTGATGACGGATCGTTTAATGTCAAAAAATAGAATTTTTTGGTGTCAACCCATTTTTCCTCATTTTGGAGATAAGGCTATAGCCTTATGTCTTTTCTCGATTTTTACTATGACACATATGTCCCATTTACTTCCATTCAAATGATCCCTGACAAGTTTCTCTTGCACGGATGGATAGTACAGCTGACGACGGATCGTTTAACGTCAAAAAATAGAATTTTTTGGTGTCAACCCATTTTTCCTCATTTTGGAGATAAGGCTATAGCCTTATGTCTTTTCTCAATTTTTACTATGACACATATGTCCCATTTACATCCATTCAAATGATCCCTGACAAGTGTCTCTTGCACGGATGGATAGTACAGCTGACGACGGATCGTTTACCGTCAAAAAATAGAATTTTTTGGTGTCAACCCATTTTTCCTCATTTTGGAGATAAGGCTATAGCCTTATGTCTTTTCTCGATTTTTACTATGACGCATATGTCCCATTTACTTCCTTTCAAATGATCCCTGACAAGTTTCTCTTGCACGGATGGATAGTACAGCTGACGACGGATCGTTTAACGTCAAAAATAGAATTTTTTTGGTGTCAACCCATTTTTCCTCACTTTGGAGATAAGGCTATAGCCTTACGTCTTTTCTCGATTTTTACTATGACACATATGTCCCATTTACTTCCATTCAAATGATCCCTGACAAGTTTCTCTTGCACGGATGGATAGTACAGCTGACGACGGATCGTTTAACGTCAAAAAATAGAATTTTTTGGTGTCAACCCATTTTTCCTCATTTTGGAGATAAGGCTATAGCCTTATGTCTTTTCTCGATTTTTACTATGACACATATGTCCCATTTACTTCCATTCAAATGATCCCTGACAAGTTTCTCTTGCACGGATGGATAGTACAGCTGACGACGGATCGTTTAACGTCAAAAATAGAATTTTTTGGTGTCAACCCATTTTTCCTCATTTTGGAGATAAGGCTATAGCCTTATGTCTTTTCTCAATTTTTACTATGACACATATGTCCTATTTACTTCCATTCAAATTATCCCTGACAAGTTTCTCTTGCACGGATGGATAGTACAGCTGACGACGGATCGTTTAACGTCAAAAAATAGAATTTTTTGGTGTCAACCCATTTTTCCTCATTTTGGAGATAAGGCTATAGCCTTATGTCTTTTCTCGATTTTTCCTATGACACATATGTCCCATTTACTTCCATTCAAATGATCCCTGACAAGTTTCTCTTGCACGGATGGATAGTACAGCTGACGACGGATCGTTTAACGTCAAAAATAGAATTTTTTTGGTGTCAACCCATTTTTCCTCATTTTGGAGATAAGGCTATAGCCTTATGTCTTTTCTCGATTTTTACTATGACACATATGTCCCATTTACTTCCATTCAAATGATCCCTGACAAGTTTCTCTTGCACGGATGGATAGTACAGCTGACGACGGATCGTTTAACGTCAAAAAACAGAATTTTTTTGGTGTCAACCCATTTTTCCTCATTTTGGAGATAAGGCTATAGCCTTATGTCTTTTCTCGAGTTTTACGATGACGCATATGTCCCATTTACTTCCATTCAAATGATCCCTGACAAGTTTCTCTTGCACGGATGGATAGTACAGCTGACGACGGATCGTTTAATGTCAAAAATAGAATTTTTTGGTGTCAACCCATTTTTCCTCATTTTGGAGATAAGGCTATAGCCTTATGTCTTTTCTCGATTTTTACTATGACACATATGTCCCATTTACTTCCATTCAAATGATCCCTGACAAGTTTCTCTTGCACGGATGGATAGTACAGCTGACGACGGATCGTTTAACGTCAAAAAATAGAATTTTTTGGTGTCAACCCATTTTTCCTCATTTTGGAGATAAGGCTATAGCCTTATGTCTTTTCTCGATTTTTACTATGACACATATGTCCCATTTACTTCCATTCAAATGATCCCTGACAAGTTTCTCTTGCACGGATGGATAGTACAGCTGACGACGGATCGTTTAACGTCAAAAAATAGAATTTTTTGGTGTCAACCCATTTTTCCTCATGTTGGAGATAAGGCTATAGCCTTATGTCTTTTCTCGATTTTTACTATGACACATATGTCCCATTTACTTCCATTCAAATGATCCCTGACAAGTTTCTCTTGCACGGATGGATAGTACAGCTGACGACGGATCGTTTAACGTCAAAAAAAACAATTTTTTGGTGTCAACCCATTTTTCCTCATTTTGGAGATAAGGCTATAGCCTTATGTCGTTTCTCGATTTTTACTATGACACATATGTCCCATTTACTTCCATTCAACTGATCCCTGACAAGTTTCTCTTGCACGGATGGATAGTACAGCTGACGACGGATCGTTTAACGTCAAAAAACAGAATTTTTTGGTGTCAACCCATTTTTCCTCATTTTGGAGATAAGGCTATAGCCTTATGTCTTTTCTCGATTTTTACTATGACACATATGTCCCATTTACTTCCATTCAAATGATCCCTGACAAGTTTCTCTTGCACGGATGGATAGTACAGCTGACGACGGATCGTTTAACGTCAAAAATTAGAATTTTTTGGTGTCAACCCATTTTTCCTCATTTTGGAGATAAGGCTATAGCCTTATGTCTTTTCTCGATTTTTACTATGACACATATGTCCCATTTACTTCCATTCAAATGATCCCTGACAAGTTTCTCTTGCACGGATGGATAGTACAGCTGACGACGGATCGTTTAACGTCAAAAAACAGAATTTTTTGGTGTCAACCCATTTTTCCTCATTTTGGAGATAAGGCTATAGCCTTATGTCTTTTTTCGATTTTTACTTTGACACATATGTCCCATTTACTTCCATTCAAATGATCCCTGACAAGTTTCTCTTGCACGGATGGATAGTATGGCTGACGACGGATCGTTTCTCGTCAAAAAACAGAATTTTTTGGTGTCAACCCATTTTTCCTCATTTTGTAGATAAGGCTATAGCCTTATGTCTTTTCTTGATTTTTACTATGACACATATGTCCCATTTACTTCCATTCAAATGATCCCTGAGAAGTTTCTCTTGCACGGATGGATATTACAGCTGACGACGGATCGTTTAACGTCAAAAAACAGAATTTTTTGGTGTCAACCCATTTTTCCTCATCTTGGAGATAAGGCTATAGCCTTATGTCTTTTCTCGATTTTTACTATGACACATATGTCCCATTTACTTCCATTCAAATGATCCCTGACAAGTTTCTCTTGCACGGATGGATAGTACAGCTGACGACGGATCGTTTAACGTCAAAAAACAGAATTTTTTGGTGTCAACCCATTTTTCCTCATTTTGGAGATAAGGCTATAGCCTTATGTCTTTTCTCGATTTTTCCTATGACACATATGTCCCATTTACTTCCATTCAAATGATCCCTGACAAGTTTCTCTTGCACGGATGGATAGTACAGCTGACGCCGGATCGTTTAACGTCAAAAATAGAATTTTTTGGTGTCAACCCATTTTCCTCATTTTGGAGATAAGGCTATAGCCTTATGTCTTTTCTCGATTTTTACTATGACACATATGTCCCATTTACTTCCATTCAAATGATCCCTGACAAGTTTCTCTTGCACGGATGGATAGTACAGCTGACGACGGATCGTTTAACGTCAAAAAACAGAATTTTTTGGTGTCAACCCATTTTTCCTCATTTTGGAGATAAGGCTATAGCCTTATGTCTTTTCTCGATTTTTACGATGACACATATGTCCCATTTACTTCCATTCAAATGATCCCTGACAAGTTTCTCTTGCACGGATGGATAGTACAGCTGACGACGGATCGTTTAACGTCAAAAAATAGAATTTTTTTGGTGTCAACCCATTTTTCCTCATTTTGGAGATAAGGCTATAGCCTTATGTCTTTTCTCGATTTTTACTATGACACATATGTCCCATTTACTTCCATTCAAATGATCCCTGACAAGTTTCTCTTGCACGGATGGATAGTACAGCTGACGACGGATCGTTTAACGTCAAAAATAGAATTTTTTTGGTGTCAACCCATTTTTCCTCATTTTGGAGATAAGGCTATAGCCTTATGTCTTTTCTCGATTTTTACTATGACACATATGTCCCATTTACTTCCATTCAAATGATCCCTGACAAGTTTCTCTTGCACGGATGGATACTACAGCTGACGACGGATCGTTTAACGTCAAAAAACAGAATTTTTTTGGTGTCAACCCATTTTTCCTCATCTTGGAGATAAGGCTATAGCCTTATGTCTTTTCTCGATTTTTACTATGACACATATGTCCCATTTACTTCCATTCAAATGATCCCTGACAAGTTTCTCTTGCACGGATGGATATTACAGCTGACGACGGATCGTTTAACGTCAAAAAACAGAATTGTTTGGTTCCAACCCATTTTCACTCATTTTGGAGATAAGGCTATAGCCTTGTGTCTTTTCTCGATTTTTACTATGACACATGTCCCATTTACTTCCATTCAAATGATCCCTGACAAGTTTCTCTTCCACGGATGGATACTACAGCTGACGACGGATCGTTTAATGTCAAAAAATAGAATTTTTTGGTGTCAACCCATTTTTACTCATTTTGGATATAAGGCTATAGCCTTATGTCTTTTTTGAATTTTACTGTCCCATGTATATGCCTCTAACTTCCTTTCCAGTTATCCCTTGCAATTTGTTCTTGCATGGATGGATAATTCAGCTAAGTACCTTTCATTTGATGTGAAAAAATAGAATTTTTTGGTGTCAAACCATTTTTCCTCATTTTGGACATAAGGCTATAGCCCTATGTCTTTTCTGAATGTTACTGTCCCATGTATATGCCTTTAACTTTCTTTCCAATAATCCCTTGCAATTTTTTCTTGCATGGAAGGTTAATACAGCTAAGTAGCTTTCATTTAATGTAAAGAAAATATAAATTTTGGTGTCAAACCATTTTTCCTCATTTTGGACATAAGGCCTTATGTCTTTTTTGAATTTTATGGTCCTATGTATATGCCTTCAACTTTCTTTCCAATAATATTCGTGGAGGCCAATATCCTAAGTCGAGGGTGGGTGTCCAGGTGACAATGAGGAGCTCACTTGCAAATTTTAAAAGGTTTATTTTGTTTTTCATTAATGTTTGGCCTGTATGTACAAAAAATGCATTTCAAAGCCAATGTTTTTGTGCTCACAATTTAGTACCACAGGGTAGTTAGAAAGTAATTTTTTTCAATACAATGACATATTTAAGATCTCCTGTGAGGATTGCTTGTCCTATAAATACAACTTCTTCATGCTATACTGCATTTTAGAGCTTTTGTTATTTGTTTTGGCTTGTTTCCTCATTTCCCATTGCTCTGTTATTCTACTTGATCTCCTATTTTGTACACACATCAAAGAAATATCAACTGTCTTCCACCTCCCTCAAGATTTTATCGTGGATACACGCCCAGCTTTGCTGAGCTGAATAACTCTTCCCCTGGAAATGCAAATTTTCTCAGTCATTTTGGAATGTTTTTTTCTTCATGAAACTTTACATACTAACTGAGAGTGTAGAGACAGTGATATTGATGAATACAAGCTTCCTCTTCTCAAGGGGAAGACCATGAGAGAGGTTCCATACCAGCCAGATGGCAAGATGGCAAGCTGGCAAGCGACCAACCAGGTGGCAAGATCCAACCAGGAGGCAAGATGGCGAGCGACCTTCTTCAAAACCCTAGAGGTGAGAGCGGCCTTTTGTTCATATTTTGTCCTTCCCCAATGAACGTCTCCGCTATGGGGACATTCCTTTGCCAGAGGAGAAGGAAACTGGCCCTCATCAATGTTCACCTTCACTACAGATACAGGAGTGGAGTGGGCTTCACATTGGGATAACTGGCACTGCAAATGTCTGTGCCTGTACACACCAAGGGCCCTCAGGAGGATCATGACTTACTTCCAACAATGACAACTGTTAGCTTGAACCCAGACCTGGGCTGCACATTCATAAACTCAAAATTTTCATTGAACAAACCAGCAGCAGTTTACTTGTCCTTACTTTGACAACAGCCTGTGTTTGTCATTCTTGTTTAAGAAAAGGTTTCCTCAAAATGAATGAGTGTGATTGAGTAAAAAAAATGGTCTTTGTCACAGTTTGCCTTTTTCATACATAAGAAATCGCACAGCCAAATTGAATGTTTATACATTGCTGAATGAAAATGACTTCAGACACAGTAAAATCAACAAATAATGAGGTAACGACTTCTGACTATATGGTTGTCTCTTTCCATCATGTTGCTAAAATACAAATAAATGATTACCGTTTACTTAAAAGCACAGAAACAGAAAGCAAGACCCAGGAAATCTTTTCAAGTGATTGATTTCTTTTCTCTCTCAGCACTGACTATACTGCAAATGTATGTCTCGTTTATTTGTCATCCTCGAGACAGTTTGCTCAATTAATCCTCAAAAACATGTGCATCTGCTGCTGTGTCACTCTCACCCTCTCCTCTTCCCACTCCTTCATCTCCCTGTATGTATCTCTCCATCTTGACTTCCTCTTCCTTGTTACGAGTAGGGCCAGCAGATAAGCAATGTCTCTGATCGCCGTGTGCCAACACTCCTGCCATCATCACCGCCACTCATCCCTGACCACCACCACTCATCCCCGAACACCCCCCCCCCACCCCTACCCCCACCCCTACCCCTGTGGGTTCAGCTCTGCTCACCCACATGCCACCTTCTCCTGCCTCCCACTTCTCCTCTGCCAGGTCTTCATTGGAGGCCCCTACCACAAGCTATGGCTTCCCCACCACTGCACAATGCAATTACAGTTTCAATGACTTACAGAGAAAGTCAGGCTATTTGTATGGAACATGACTTTAAGAAAGGTAACATTTCTGCAGGCCAAATCTGCTTCATTTATTTTTTTACCTGGTTCCTGGGGTGGGTATTTTCTGTCAGAAAAGTAAGGCATGATAAATTTTCTAACTAAACTTAGTAAACTTACTAAAATATTGCTCATTGAGGATATTATGAAATATATTTTGTACATTATTTTGTTGCTTTGTTCAAGCCTTCCACAAGCTCCAAACGTGACACAAAGATCACATTATTTAATGGTAAATTGTCAACGAGGCTAAGTCTCCTGGATATCTCAGAAGTAATGTTTGGAATGTGTTTGGAACCCATGCACCTTATGGAATGACTCACCAGAAGGATGTAGTAGTTAGGACATAATTAGGGAAGTATAAAGCCACAAAAATTTACCAAGTTATTTAGCCTTATATAGGCTATTAATATTTCCGATGGCCAATCTTGATTCCTGCGACTTCAGCTAGAATGAAAAATGTTCAGGCAGTGAATGAAAGGCAAGATGAAGGCTGTCTGCCCTGCTGGATAAGATTCATTTCATTCTACACAAACCATTACTTTTTCCCTTGCCATCAATATCTCTAGTGCATCTTCAAGGACTGATTGAGCAATGAATAAAGAATGCTCCACTGCATTATAGAGGACCTTCACAATCCCCATTTGAAGGCGGTATTGCCAAATTCAATCAAACATGCATTCCTTGCAAAGCAGAAATCACATAAACCACAATGGGTAAAATGAAAAAAAAAAAGTTTGCTTATTTCTTTTTTGTTCTGACACAACACATATTGTGGCTTTTCCATCACAGATTGCAAGGGAAAACAAATATTTTGAAAGATTACCACTATGTTTTAGTGTGATCATGACACAAACCTTACTTTTTATGATTAATTTTACCATTTTCTTTGTTTGGGGTTCTTGTATATATTTGAATATGGATTCAGTTGTCACTTATTTTGTAGGTATAAGTTTAAAGAATTTACCACAAATCCTGAATCAAACCTTCACACCATCAGGGCAAGTCCAGGATTAGACAGAACTCTGTGGGACGCATTGCAATGTCCATTTAAGGGGATCCTGAAGTCAACTCAACCTTGTAAGCACTTTGAATGACCAATGATCACCAATACCCAAGACACAATTCAACAAACTCATAAAAAGCTCATAAAATACAATTGAAATATTGGATACCAACGTCTCTGATTTTCTTGTGACGGAGATTAACGAAAAATGAAATCAGAACGTACAATATAAGATAAGGAGTTGTGGGGGGAAAATGGGAAAAAAAGTTGACCAGGTTTCCAATCATGGACTCTCACATCATTCGCCTGCCCTATAAAAATGCTAATTTGAATTAAGGGGCTGTCCAGATAGTGTTTGCATGAGGAGCTCATAAAGCAATCTCCTCAGCATTAGCTCTCATATTAGATGATATCCTGGCCCTGCTCCTTCACAGACGAGGACGCTAATGCTTTCCGTAGTATTGGTTTATTAACATGCAGCCAGGTATTGATTACTCTCCTTTCCTGAACTCCTTACCTCTTCAGTTGGGAGTTCTCTCCTCCTCTGTCCTTGATGGCCATAATGAATTGCGGCAAAAGCAAGGACAGGATAATGGCAAGGAACATATCATATTACCACCTCAGTGGCACGTTATATCATTGCATCACATTAGCTTTAATGAACACGAAACGAGTCCGAGAAAAAGAGATAATCAAACTTTTATTAAATGACTTCCACTTCTGTACATGAGGGGAGGGCAGGGGAAGGGAAGAGGAAGCTGTGGATCGAGATCTTTCTGTTACAGTTTAAAACAAAATATATTACCTGACATATCTTAAAAAAGGCAATACAATTTGCAATATGTTATTGCAAAGTAGACATTTGTTTTTAATACAAGCTAAGCCCGAGGATGAAAACCAAAAAAATTGAAATCAGTCAAAATAAAGCACTTTGTTATTATAATGTACCTGCTGTGCCATATTATTGCTTTGAATAAACGCAAAGGAAGCCTGCGGAAATGCATTCTAAATAGCCAGAATATATTCCTTTGATCACTGGGTTTATAAAATGCAATGCATTCCTCTATGAGTCTTTCAATTTAAAGAAGGAACAGAGAGATCTAGAACTATTGGGAAAAAAGAAGGTGTAACCGCTTGAATTATTAGCATCCTCTAAATTTCTTTTTCATAACATTCTCCAGAGCATTTCTGCAATATGAATCCCAAAAATTTTTCGCCAACGCTAGCAACCTGAAGATAATGAAGAATACGCTGTCATTCCAGCAGGAACGTAACATTCATGAGGTTCAAAATTCATGGGCGAAAAGGCTTCTAATGCTATTTCAGTCATCAAACACTATCTGCTTCCAGAATTTAAGTTTTAAAATGTACTAAATATTGGTCTAAACATAGGGGTTATGATAAAAAGATAAGCCATACTCTCTCTCTCTCTCTCTCTCTGAATCCATGCTATACTGTAAAACAGGTTTAATAGGATATGCACACGTTGGCTAGTGTATGTTATTACATTTCTGATTTAGGCAAATGTTTTGGTTTAAACACAACATCGACTGACAAACAAGTGCCTCAAACCGCATAGAAGCAGTGCAAATTCAAAGAATTCCCAGTTAACATGTAACATCCTACATTGCCATTATTGCCAAAATATATGCTAAAAAGCCACATCAATGCCGAAAGGCTGATTTTTTGTGTTGGTCACAAAATGAAGTCAGTGTGCAAACCCCTTTTCAAAATATGGTTCAAAGCTCTGACGGACATTTGCCTCATACGTTTGGTGGTGAACTACATACATTCATTTCACTTTTTATTTTTTGAGACTCATCAAAAGAAAATGATCTCAGTGGCCTATATACAACACATTTACATTAAATATAGCAACACTCAACAGCTGTAGAGATCCCTTCAAACCACATTTCTTTTTTTGTTGTTTTTCTTTTTCATCATCTACACATCCCTTTCCTGCAACTACCAGGACAGAAGCTGTTGGAAACCATTTTCAGGTGCAAAGCCTGAGGTTGGCCTTCAAAGCTTTTTGGCTCTGGCTATGGTTAAGGGTTCTCTTTCAGTACACAAAAAGAGAGACAAAACCAACAAAGAAATAGACAGGACTGCTGGAATTTTCATGGGGCTCCATGGGAGGACCAATCAGGTTGCTCTGTTGGTGTGGGCGTGGCTCTACCTGGTCAGCTGGCCAACCACTTTGAGGAGGGTCTTATTCTCCTGCTTGAGTTGCTCATTCTCATCCTCGATGTCATCAAGGTCCTGCAAGAAACACATGAACTTGTGTTGAGAAACTTTTCCCCCACTGACCACACTTCAATTTAATTGTACAATCATTGCAAAGGCAGTCCAATATTTGACTTGGGTTGAAGAAGTAGATCTTCGAAATACAAAGCATTACCTGTGGCTTATTTTCTGGCAGCTGATAAGAGCATTGGAGGGACAGGTTTTCCTTCTTGTGTAGTATTTGAGGCAGGCATTCACGTTCGCATAACATGTTCCTCAATATTTCCCAGACAACCATTCACATGGGACAAGCATGTTATGGACAAGCTACTGTTATAATGTCCTCCCAATGAACAGTAAATGACAGCATTTAGTCAATGCAAGGTAATGTTTATCAATAATTCTTACAGCATAAAGGTTCTCATAAGTTACACACTGTGAGTCAGAGATCCCCAGCCAGCTCTCCCTTAATAGTGTACAAATTGAACATTAACAGCTTCAATAAAGCGCAAATGAGCATCTGCACTGCCACTGAGTTCCATCATGGCCCTAATAAAAAATACGACACTTCTCATTTTCTCCATCACTACACCAGACATTGGATGAAAATTAGTGACACCGCCCTCATCTAAAATTTTAAGAAGGAATTAGATAAAAGTTGTGCATAAAAAGGGAAGCTCCTAATGAAAGGAGGTCCGGACTACAGGTAATGATTTCCTTTGAATAAAGTGACCATGACTAAGAAACATTCTATTTTGTGTCTGTGCACCTCCCTATACAGCACATTGCCTGTTATTTTATAAGCAAATGTCCAATTACTTTTTCCCTCACCCAAATTGAATGGCTGAACACACCGTAAACCTCCCATACAGATTCAGCAAGAATCAGCTACAAGTTGACTCCAATTCTCACAGTGATTAGCCTTTGCTGTATTTTTACACTGTAGAAATAATACCCTGCTTGCCTCGTTAGCACCAAGGACTGTCAGCAACAAGTTCAAAATACCTAATATTTCCCTGTGTGTGAGTGTTTTTCTTTCTGGTTACCAGTTCAGTGCAGTTGAAATAATGTCAGCTCAAGGTCAGATGTGAAGCATCGCGGGGTCACACAGTTCCCTCCAATATGTGAATGCCACACTGATGCTCACTGTTGTTTTGACTCATGCTCTGCTACTTTAAACTGATATTTAAGCCTGTCAGTTGCTTGTTGAATATGTTCAGCCTGGAAGCTAGCTAAAGCTAAGAGAGAGCATTATTTTCCTGTAATGTGTTCAACCCTCTATATCCCATCAGATAGTTGTTCATACAGACTACTGTGGGCCATGAATTCACAGTGGGCTATTGCTATTGATTTAACAGCCATAAATAAATAAATGTCCTACATACAGCCCTTTGAAGGAGGATATGTAAGACTGAGCAGAGGCCACTGAGAGCTGCCGTATAAATAGTCAGTTCCTACAGGCTCACAGGCCTGCTTCTGAAAGCTTTGCAGAACCTCCTCTAGCACTACAGAATCATCATAAACAGTCAAAGTGATGCTTCCTGCAGCTCTGACCCCAGAAACAGCAGCCAAACAGTGGGCTATCTGGCATCATGCAACTAAAGCTTCAATATGGTATTTTTAATGCGCTTGTGAGCAAAAATGCAATGGCAGACATGTTAAAACACCATGTTTAAATGGAGCATTTGAGGACACAAAAGTTTTTTTTTTTGCATCATTCTTTTTGAATACATCAGGTCAAATGTGATTGCATTTAGACTTACGACATCCTTCAAAAGTTGTTCATTTACTCAGCAATCCCCAAGAGACAATTGTGTGCTTTGCTTTGCTGTAGCCTGCATCACTTTCTCTTAGCAATTGCATGGTTGCTTACTGAAGCTTGTACCACCAAGATGAGAACTGCGTCATGTACTTACTGACATTGCGGTCTAAACAATATGCATAGCACACACTGTCAGTTAGGGGGAAATAATGTAACAGATTAAATGCTGAATGCTGTGCCATAGAGCTCATTTCACTCTTTTGTTTGAACTCACTCTCCTGTCGAGACATTAATAAGCAATCACAGAATGGAGACCCAACCCATGCTCGGATTATAAATGACTAAATTATCCAAGATACAGGCTGCTAAACTTACTGCAGCTTTCTTATTAAATCATGAGGTAAGGGTGACAGCATGGCCAAATGCAACACCGTGGAGGTCCATCCTGACTGCCATAATTATTATTGTTTGACAGTGTGGACTCCTAAGAAAGAACAGAGACCATACATTTTTTAAAAGAGTATCTGATAAATATCTGAGTGAGAAATATTAAATGAGAGCAGCTGTTTTGAGCCAGTGTGCATGCATATAGACAGCTAGCTCGACACAAAAAGGATTTTCATAATTTATCACAGGGGGCAGGCTGGAAGAAAGTGAAGATTTAAGAACCATCTCAGTTATGCACGCTTTGATTAAAAATCACACCCAAGAGTGATGGCAGTCAAAGCACATAACTCATTGAATATACATTTTCACTAAAACTAACAAGAATGAAAAGCAGTCGATAAAGGAAAATACGGCAGAGACACCTGACAGGTTGCCACAAAACGGACCGATATCAAGTGTGCTTGTCTTTCCGAGATGCACCTTGGCGATATGAAATTTATTGGCTGGAGATACAGAGGAGGTAATCTGGCATTCCATTTGTTTCTATTTTACCTTCACAGACTCACAGCTGTGTGAGACAGAGAGGAATCTGGAATACATTCCCCGCAGAAACCCTCATCAAAAAGATTTACCATTTCAGTAGAATTAGTACAGAGACTCCTGGCCGTCAGCCACATGAAAAGCAATGTGAAAACCATTAATAATGCAAGTGAATTAGTAGACTGTGAGCCACTGCTATCCATAAAACAGAGACCATTTTTTGCATATTGCATATAAACA